>BQNB010149454.1:0-16166 GCA_026074375.1 Tanacetum coccineum | reverse complement strand
TTTTCATATGTACCATGTCGTGGTTACTTTGCGTGAAATTCATGAGTAAATATGTCCTCTATGATTTACACGAAGTCTTTTTTTCGTATATATACACTGCTAGAATACCAAAAAACGTCAAAAATTAGCGACCGAATTAGTTTAGCGAAAAAAGTGGTTCGCAAAGACGGAGTAGGGATAGATTAACTACAAAATTGGATGTGATAAATTAGAGACAAAGTAGTGACAAATTAGTAACAAAACTAGAGAAGAATTACGCATCTATCACAGGTGATCATATTATTGTTGTTTAATGTCAATTTTTTTAAACAACGATGAGTAACAACCTGCACCACAAGAAAATAGGGCTTTTAAGATCTTTCTATATCACACTTTGTGTAAAGATGTTGTATAAACATTTTATAGGACCAACTCACTTACAAGTCTTATTATTGTTTTTTTATAAGACACTTAACTCATGGGTTCTTTAGTTATAAAACAGAGTTTAAGTATATTTTTATTAGTATAGACAAAATAGAACACTTGATATAAATTCCCATTACGTTAAGTTTTGTAGGACACTTAGTCCTTATCATTTCATTACATTAAAACTTAATATGAGTATATGACACTTAAAATGTAGATCTTACAACATAAATCTTATATGACGCGTATTTATTGGGTTCTATTATGATTAAATATAATAGGAGACTTGGCGTATGTACGAGTCCTATAAAGCAAAATTTTAGTGGTGGCTTTTTCGATTTAGTTTTAATTAAATCACAATAAGTTATGTTTGAACAAGCTAATTAGTATTGAACCAAAAAGAAACCGCCATATGTTGGAATGGAAAACTAATAACTGAATAGATACACTAGGTCGGTCCCATATTGTGTCACATCATGCTCAATTCCATTTAGGTGGGGTTTTTTCTGTTTTAGCCCGAATCAAACTGAAATAGAAAATCACAAAAAGTAAAGCTTGTTGACCAAAACTGTCTTTGGTCGGTTTTTGTAGCGTCGGATTGGTTCGGTTTTCAAACGTCCATTTGTGTAACTTATCGCGTAACATGTCTTACCAACCTTGGGTAATAATAATCATGGCTAATATCCATGTACTTTGACCGTAGTCTTCTCTTTTTTCTCCCAAAATGAAATCAAGATTTGGCTGAATTTTTTTTGCACTATTTGTCAATGCTAGTCTTTTCCTTCGAGCATGTCTATACCCTAAACTCAGTGGACGTTTTTCCTTACTTAGGCACTTCGGGGGAAACAATTATTACGGTCTGAAAGAATAATCGAGACATAGTTTAGGTTGTTATGGTTCATTCGGATTTCGTATGGGGCATGACGAGCTTAGTTTGAAAGACATGTGCTTGACATACACAAACATGTACTTGTTTTTTTTAATTTCAATCTTATACATACATCTTAGTTTTTAAATTACTTTATTTTATTTATATGAAGATATTCTTACCTTTTAATTTAAATAAAAAAATAAAGTAACTTTCAATATCGTCTTTCACGAGTTATAAGTTTTAAAATCGTCTTTCACAATGTATGGAGAGGTTGAGACGTAGACAGCCCTACCCCAACCAAAGGTAAAATCAATTATTATAATTCAGTTTTAATAATTTTGTTTGAATTGGATTGAAACAATCCTTTTTAATTCGTCACTTCTTTGTTGATTTGCCTTTTGGTATTTATACACCCGTGGATTCCACGTTGATGCCCCAGTTACCTTCCTTTCCTTTTTGCATTACATTTTTTTCTTTTCGACTAGACACACTAATTTCAGAGCGATTATTTTTTAATAGCTTAGAGTCGGCGCGCAGGTGAACTTTTATGACCATAAGGGGATTAATTTTCTTTACGCTGGATTCGAACTAGGGCTGAGCAAAACCAATCGAAAAATGAATTGAACCGACAAACAAAGCCGAGCCGAGCCGAACAAGCTATTTTCGGTTCAGTTTTTGGTTTTGTATATTTATGGTTTTCGGCTTCGGTTTTTCTCGATTCAGTCATGTTTGGGTTAAAACCAGGAAAAATACAACTAAACTATCTATTCGGTTCGGTTTTGCTCGGTTCAATTCGGTTTCGATTTTTCCTGATTCACTTCAATCCGGTTTTCGGTTCATGTTTTCCTCAAATTCGGTTATCAGTTTAGTTCATTTTGGGTTTTGTCGGTTCGATTCAGTTTTGACCCGATGCTCAACCCTAATTTAAACGCTTAACCTCCACTTTGAAAAGCTAGTATTCTTACCGTTTGGTCACACTTGTGGTTTTTTTCATGACAATAGTTATCGTCAAAATTATATATTGGTATAACTATTTTGGGATAATAACAAAAAAATGTATTTGTCACATAAGTATGGGTCCTGTGGAAACTAGAATGGGGGTTGAATAGTTTTTACCATTTTAAAATTAAAACTTAGATTGTCGACTTATGTAAACTCAAGAGATATACACAAGTGTATATGATAGCGATGCAATAAGTAAGTAAACAATCTACAAAATATGAACAAGTAAAGATAAGAAAGATCAACTGATGACATAATGATTTATAGTGGTTCGGCTATGACACTCCTCTTCGCCCTACTCCACTCCCCAAGTACCCAACTTGAGAGTTATCTTCACTATGTCAACAAGCTCCCTTTAGGCGGAGAAAACCGTACACGTCGCTTACACTTTTTCGGACTAAGCTAAATACTAGAGATTCTAACATCGAGATAGAACAATCTAACCCACTATGTATTCTTGTGGCCCTAAATTACTAACCTATCATACACATATGATACACACAACACACACACAAGATATACAAGATGAATATTTAGACTATTCTTACTATATATATTTTATATTTTATTATATATTATATATATTTTAAGGTGTAGTTTGGCATCGATCAAATTGCTAGAGATGTCTTGGTCCCGGTGGGAAGATTGACTTTCCCGGCCGATTTTGTTGTAGTAGACTTTGAGTGTGATTATCGAGGACGGCTCGTACTTTGATCGATGTTTTTGGAGAGGAAATGTCCCTTAGGACGGATGAGGAGAGATTGATTATTAGTGTAAGAAGCGAAGAGCTCAAATACACCACTCATCCTCATAAAGAGTCGGTTTGTATGATTGATATCTTTTCTTTACCAAAAGAAAAATATGAGGATCCTAATGCCATTTTCACTTCTTCGGAAGTTGTTAAATGTGATTTTCTCACTACTAATGGTGATCCCATCACTCCTCCTTCCACCATTCCCACTAAAGAGGATTTAACCAATGAGAAAGTTGAAAAACATGAGGTTAAAACATGTAATCTTTCAAAAGAAATTTCCTCTATTTGTCCTTCCATTAAAGAAAGACTTAACTTTTGGAAAAACAAAGAAGTTTTGGAAAAGAATGAGATTTTGAAAAGAAATAACACTTGTGGTTTTCAAATTCCATCATCTTCTTTGGAAAAAAAGGAAGTTGATGGAGAAAAGAATCTTGATGTTAAAACCATTGTGTCCTTCTTTTCTCCCATTGGGAATTGTGTTAGAAAATGGGCAACAAATGAGTTTGTAAAAGATAATGATGAGATTAATCAGGAAGTTTTCAAAAGTGATAACGAAAATGATTTGGGAATTCATGATAATGAGGAAGAGGAACAAAACATGAACCTAAGTCCAAAAAAGAGTTACAAGTTGTTTATCCCGACATTGAAATACTTAACCATTTTGAGACTACCTCTTATGTCGGGAGTGATTATGTGTTTATTCGGGGAAAGATATTTGACCCGGGGATAACATTTCATGAGAAACCTTTTGAAAAGGATGCTTTTAAGGATAAGAGTTCAAAAGAGTTAGCACCATCTAAATCTCTTTTGACTCTTGATGTTTTTGACCCACTCCACCCACCCTTAATAGACTTTCATGTTACCAAAGCATTGTCCGGGTTCACATTTTCTCTCTTGAAACTCTTTTCTAAAAAGTTTTTTGAACCCGGGATCAAAAATGCTACGGTATATCTTTCATACCTAGTTTGGGGAGGTTTCCACCTCTTGGAATTTCTTCATTCCTACTATTATCCTCCATGATAACCTTGTTGGAATATGAGTCAAGCTAGGGGACTCTATAATAAACAAGCGCTTCGTGGGAGGCACCCCATGCTTATCTTTTTATCTTCTTTCTATTTTTTCTTTGCTTCCCCAAGGACAAATCAATTCGGGGTCGAGTATAGCTTGTACTCGGTTAACAAAAACTAAGCCGTTTTAAGTCGTTTATGAGCTAACAATGAAAATGATGAGAGGAGGCTTGTTCTTTTTCGTTCTTGTTGGTTGTTTGTGTTTGTTTGTCTAGGTTTTCCGGATTTTGGAGGATTCATGGTTCAAAATTGTGGAAGAACAAAGCAATGCCCACAATTTCCATTGATGGTCTCCAATCTTCTCTTCATAAAGTGGGAAATCTCATATCCTTGTCTTTATCGAACTAACATCTATTCTTTTGGCATACCTAATAAATGGCCCTTAGAATTTTTGTTTAGATTCCTTTTGACCCCTATTTTGTTAAAACATTGAGGACAATGTTTCGTTTTAGTTTGGGGAAGGATATCTTCGATATTGACTTGCACTTCACGCAACCTTGTTTGAACCTTTTTGAATTACCCTTTTTTGTGAAAAAGTGGAAATTTTTAAAATTTTTGCTTACAATAGAAGCTTAGTTTGGGAAAAAACACCACTTTTTGGTAATCCGTTGGTGAGAAATAGGAGTTAATTTTGACTTGACCGGGTGAAAATGCCCTAGCTAGTTCTTTAACCTACCTTTTGTGGGGCTAAGCTTTCACAAATCCTATTGCATTGGATTTTAAAAATGTGAAGAACAAGAGATGATGTAGTTAAATATAAGTGTATTTGCTTAAGCAAGGTTTATTTGGAAAACCTAAAGCTTATATGAATGATTTGTGTCTTTTTACTCCCACAAGCTCTTAACACACCTAATCATACGTGCTCTTTTTAATTTAACTAAGTCAACCAATGTCTTTAGAAAAAGTCTTACATTTTGGAAAGTAATTCATCTATTATGTAAGTAAGATTTTTGGTTTCAAATTTATAAGTTGATTTTCTAAAGTGAAATTTTTCCATTCACCAAAAATATAATTATAAAAAGAATGCCAATGAAGCATTTCTAATGCAAAAGCATTATTTTTCGTGCCAATGAAGCATTCGCAAAAATAGAATAATAAAAGCTATATATAGTTTTAATCGTTGGCGTATCCATGTTGAGAGTGAGACTCGGATGGGGTCGCAACTAAGGATTAAGACTATGTACGTGGAATCAAGGTTCGTAGGCATTCATCACTAGGGAGCGCGGCCTAGGTGGTGATTGCAACTAAGGGACTTTGGATTCTAGGCTTTGTAGGAAGAAGGTGTTGTCGCGATAACCCACAAACGTTAGCAGCGGAGTGGGGGTTCGAACTAAGAACACCGGTTGTTGATGCGATATCCTATTTGGGAGAAAGGCCTAAGTAGGGGTTCGAACTAAGAACAACATTCCTATTGCAAAAAAAAAAAAAATTTTAGACGGTTAAAATTTCATTTCTAAAATCAAGTTATAATTCTTGTTTCCTCAATTTCTTTAGCATTGAGTCGAGGTTTATCTATGTTATTAACATTAAGCTCACAAGGCTTAATGTAAAGCTTTAGATATTTCCAACTATAAAGATAAATTGGATCTATGGTATGAGTTTGAAAGAGTGCACACAGTAAACTTAATCATATATTTATTCTGGGAGTGAAAGTTTCACAAGTTGTAAGTAAAAAGCTTAACCATTTGGACTTATATTGACAATGATCTTGTTTAATAGCTTTGTTTAGCTAGTGAAAATTCAGGAAGACGATTTTCCTCTTTTGTGCTCTAAAATCGGGAGTAGCCCTAATTCAATGAGCCTAAAAGTTGCAAAATTGCAATGATTGCCATTAATGTGTTTCCATGAGATAAAATGTTGAGAAAAAGCATGAGATGTTTAAAAAGGTAATTCATAAAAGATGAAAACAAGGGCATTTTGGAAACTTGTTAGTTTACAAAGTGTACACTTAATAAAAATTGCGTGAGGACACGGCAATCCTTTAGTTTGGGGAATTTTGATAAGTGTTAAATTGTATACATTAAATACCCAGGATTTTGCCAATAAAAGGCAAAAATATGCCAAAAGATAGAAATATGTGTGCTTTTGTGTCTCAATGTGCAGGAAAGGATATTAAAGTCAAAAAGAGCAAAAACAAGCCAAAACCGACAAGAAACGGAAGTGATCAAGTACAAGAGAAAGATTTGAAGCTGATATCAAAGCCGGATCAGCCTGACAAAAGGAAAAAGTCAAAATAAGTCAAAAGAGGTCAAAGACAAGAGAAGAAAGTCAATGAAGACCCAATTGAAGTCAAAGAATCAATAATGACAAGTTTTCAAAAGTTCAAGAGCTCATTTGGATGTTTTGAAAGTCCAAGGACCAAAGATGTCAAAGTTAGAAAGATGGTTTATTAAGAGGAAAAAGGAGATAGAAACTACAAGGACCAGAAGTGTAAAGTTTCAAAGTTACTCTTACACTATATTTTGGAAAAGAGAAACAAAGGGACTACTTTTGCAATTATCCCAAAGATTCAAACCACACGCGGGCAACTTTTCCCCTAACCACCTCTAACAGCTTTTCCCGCCTAAAACGCCCAACAAACCCAACTTCCAAAATCCCTTCTCCCGTTTCTCCTTACTCAAACTTACCTCGTATTTACCCATCTCCACGTCATTTCTATGACGTGGCAACTTCTTATTGGTTCGAACACATCATCAAAGAGATCTAACGGCTTAAATTCAAAGAGAAAGGATCCAAGGGCTAGGAATGATCGAAATTCTCATCCTCTTTTCATTTTCTCTATAAATAGAAGCTTAAACATTCAGTTTGAGTGAGTTAGTTTTTAGAGAGTTCAATTTTTCTTTGTATTTTACTCTTTTTAATTTCGTGTACTGTTCAACTTTTGAGTTTTTAAATCCTTTAAAATTTAGTTGTATCCTTTGTACTTAACCTTGTACTCTTCTTTTCTTAAGCAATGAAAGTTAATTGAGTTGTTTTCATTTTCAGGTTTTCATATAATAAGCTGTTTTTAGTCAATAAGCTTGTAATAAGCTCATTTTAGCTTATTTTGTTTTTTCTAGTTCTAAAGTAGTTCAAACTTTGTTAAAAGTCTTTTAAATACTGAATTTGTCTATTTTAGTTTAAAAATGTTCATTTAAATTCAGTTTGATTCAAATTTGGAAGCATTAAGGAGTAATAAGCTCAAGTTAGCTTATTGAGCTTAAAGCTCAGGTTTTAGAGGCAAGGTGCCAATTAGGTTTATGTTTTAAAGCCAATCATTCAGAAAGAGTGGCTAGTTCTGAGACTTCAATTCACAGGTTTCACCTTCCATATCTCACTTTAGCATTTGAATCTTATTCTAGTAGCTTAATTCATTGTCTACTTTTTATGCTTAATCATGTTCAAACTTGTTTAGTTAGTTAAGAGATGCAAATGTCTTTAAGTAATTGTAGCTAGAATCCATTTAGTTTTCATTTCTTTTTATTCTGTCATAATATAGTAGGATAAGCCTAGTTGAGTAACTAGCTTATTCCTTTAAATAAGCTAGGAATTTTAGCGCTTAGATAGCTTAATTAGGTGAGTTTAAGATTGAGTAGCTATAAGATTTTAGCATTTGAGCTTTTAAAATAGATTTTAAGTAGGATTCAGTTTGGACAGATTTGATTAACTAGTGTTTGGGTAAAGGTATTGTTGACCTTTAAAGTCAACAAGAGAATGTCAATTAACTTTGCATAGTTTAGAATTTCAAAGTAAATAAGTTTTAAATAGGTGTTGCAACTTAGTTTGTAGATTTTCAAAGTTTATAGCTTAAAAAACTTGTGTCAGCACCAGGGCAGTTTTAAGTTCAAAAAGTTTTAGAGTTAAGTGATCTAAAGCCTTCTAGAGTTCAAACTTGGTAAATGTAGATTTAATAACATCTAGAGAGTTGGTTTATAGGTCCTCACTTTAGAAATTTTGCCTGCACTTAGGAGTTTGTCAAGTATATCAGCAACAACAATACTTACTCAGTAAGTACTGCTGTTGCTAACCATTTTTCTAGCTTCTTTATAGCACTTAAAATTAGGAAGTAAGAATTTAGTTTTAAACCATTTTATAGTACTCCATTAGCTTAATATAGATCATCTTTTAAGTTTTATTTTTGAGCTTTTAGCCTAGCTTAAATGTTCTTGCAAAAGTAGTATAGTAGCAGCTGAGTTTTACTTTCCTATTTCTTTTAGATTCCTCTATTCTAGTTGTTCATTTCAAAAACCTTTTATCTAGGTTTCATCTATAATCATAGGAGAGCTTATTTGCAAAATTTTAGTTTCTAAGATTTAGTAATGAGTTTTTTAGCTTATTAGGAATAGCTTAATAATAGACATAAGCCTGAACTTTTACTTTTCAAGAACAAGTTTCTTCTTAATCTTGTCTACTTGTTAGATATTCTTAGTACACATCACAAGCTTCATATAGCTTCTTTTGGTTTTAATTTTCATTTAGAAATAAGCTAGATATAAGCCAAATACTAGAAAAGTTAAAATTTCAAAGAAAAGCTTTAGTTTCTGTAATGCAGTTTTAAAAGCTAATTTTCTAGCTTATTCAGTTGTTAAAAGTTCATAATGCTTTTGTTAAAGTTGTAGTGTATAAGCTCAGGTTTAACTTTGTAGTTTTAAGTTTTAGCAGCGCGTTGAGACACTATTTAATAACTCAAAAATAAGCCAAATCGTAGGGTCTGTTTTGTACTTTTTCAATAGTTAAAGGTTGCCCGTTTTCATTATAGTGTAATTTTCTATTAGTTACCCCGCCTACCCTTTACTTTCATACTTTGCATTATCTACCCTGTTCTTTTAGGAATAATAAATTAGATTTAATATTTTCAAAATTAGTTTTAATAAAATTAGGGTTAGGTTTTAATTAGCAAAAAATTAGAGTTCAATTGCCATATAAAAATTGGGCATTTTCATATTACTAGTTTTCTGCACCTTTTTAGTAGATAAAAATCATTTTTCTTTATTTTTCCAGTTAATTTTGTATTTTCTAGAAATTAAAATAGATTTTTAGTAATTTTTTTTTCTTAAAAAATTCATAGAAAATAGAAAAATAGTTGGAAAAATCTAATTCTTTTTGTAATAATTTTCTTTTTCATTCTAGTATTTTTGAAAAAAAAAATAGAATTTTATGTTAATTTTAGAAAAATTTATTTTTAAGTAAATTCATTTTTCTTAAAAATCATATAAAATTCAAAAATAGTTAAAAAATTCTAATTCTTTTCCTAAAATTTTCTTTTAATTTGTGATTTTAGTATAAAAATTGTTAAAAGTAGTGTCTTCGATTTTAAATTTCAGTTTTAGCTCGCGTTTTTAATTCACATTTGTTAATTTTTCGTATTAGTTAAACGTTTTTAATTCTTTAATTGTTCTTAGTTTAATTGTGCTATTATATTCATAGTGTAATCCAAAATTCAAAAATCTTTTATTCATTCTTGACTCGAATCCGAATTATTATCGAATTTTAATTAACGACTTCGTTGGGATACGACCCGAGAAGAAATACTTCCCGGTTAAAAATATACGTATTGTGTTCTCTTAAGTGAAATTTTATCCTTTTATTTCTCTTGTTTGAGAAGTAATTTGGAAAGAATTGTCACGGGATTAATACTATACATATATAAATTTGACTAGTGCTCACAAACGCAATACCACGTACATTTTCCTTTTATCTGAAGATGGGGTTGTAATCTAACATTTGATTATAAGCCATTACCATGAGCTTAAAACTTGGAATGTTTTGTTATATTAGCTCATGACCGAAAAGATTTCTCTTTTCGTTGTCAAGGATAAATGCACTGACACGTACACTTTCCTTTTCTCTGAAGGCGTACACCTTTCTTTACTTTAAGGAACATGGCTTGAAGAGATGCCAGCAGACGCCATTTGACATTAAGGAACGAGGTTTGAACTGTTTTGTTCAAACGTCATCAAGATGAAGAACGAGGCCTGAACTGATGTGAACAGACATCATGAGACAATGAGGACCGAGGCTTGAACTGCTGTGATCAAGCGTCATTAAGATGAAGAACGAGGCCTAAACTGTTTTGTCCAAACATCTTTGAAGCATGTTCATCAGATTTGAATTCCTTGAACTCCTGACGTGCGAGGAGAATCCAGTCTTTTATGGTAACCAAACTATGAGTCTTTCCGTTAAAGGAATTGATCAGAAGGTAGCCAGGGGGGGATGAGGCGCGAATAGTGAGTCGAGCGCGAGACTCTCTATCTGCGCGATCAAAATAAAGTAGTTTGTTGCATTCATAGGGGTTAGTGATATCACATTGAACCATTTGGAGGGTTTTACTGTCAATTTGGTTGTGCTAAAATCGTGAACATATTCCAGTTGTATCTACCTAAACTAACAGTCTTGAAAATTACCCCGTTAGTTTCCACCTAAGACAAGATCTAGGGAGTGTTTGGTTTTCTCCATGCACAGCAGGAAGACTTATTGAGAGAAAACCTTTGCCCCGATACCAATCTCCTACCGAGGTTTTTTAGATGTGTTCTTTGGTTCAATGGGATTGTTGTTTCAGATCTTAAAAAGAGGGACTGAACTTTAGCACGAGAATTCACCTTATTCAGGAACTTTGTTATACAATCATCATGATTTGCATTAAAGATACATTTATGACAAGTCGAACAAACAAATTGTTTGGAGTCCAAGAAGAAACTAGAATTCCTAGAGTGATCTACTAGAGGCACACCATTTGACATTCCACCACTACACTTAGATACAAGGAGAACTCGTATATAGTTTCTTAAAGTTATGTGTAACAAGCATTAGGAGTGCAGTGTGCTCTAGCAGAGGCCATATCCTTATGATTAGGAATCCTGGTTTTGTCATGTGTCTTTTTCCTACCTTCCTCTAGAAAGTAACACATGAACCAATCATTAGAACCATAGTGATTCTATAAGACTATACCAAGAGTAGTAAGGTGCATTCACCTGATGAGGTTTGCAATCAGCAATTCTCTAACTTTAGGCAAATAATGAGGAGTGAACCTGTTTTGACAAATCATTTTGTATTTTCATTTTTTGTGTAGATGGGGGGTTGGGAGAGTGGCCTCCATCACTTAGGAGGCAGCAAACGTGGTCTTGAAATCTAAGGTCGTCTGGACGTAAACGCATTTCTGTAGTCTAACATCAAAAGGTTTCTAGATTGTTCTAAAAACGGTTTTTTCCTAAGATTGATGCTTTGGCAAACTTAGTATCCATGCTATTTTCTTTTATCTTTCTAAGTTCATTTTTAATGCCGCATTTGCAAAAACCTTTTACCTGAACTGAGCTGTTAAATCAGCATTTTCAACAAACTTTTGATTAATTTTGAGAAATTAAAAAGATTCACTGTTGTCTTTTATTCTGAACTTTTTTATTTTCGATCTTTTTAATTGAATCAAAAAGTTCTTTTGTTAAGTCCGTGGTTATCAAATTGCTCATTTTCCTTTATGTAGTTGCTCATTGGCGGCAAGTAATTTGCCACACTGTGTTTCTAATTCGATGTTAACGTTTCAATCACATCGATATCATTTTTAACTTTGGCTTCATTACTTGTTTCCCTCAACAAACTTTTAAAATTTGTATTCTTCAAGTTGCAAATTAGTGTGGTTCCTGCCGTAGCTGGCTTTCAAATCATTAATCACAAAAAATTCACGAAATTTAGGAAATTCCTGATTCTTACATGGTTTTGGTACTTGAAAACTCTCATTTTTGAATTTGTATTTCAAAGTGAAATACAATTGTTTTTTCCAGTTGTAAAAATCGTTTTGAAAGTTCATTGTAAATTTCCTTATCAACCATATCTTTCGTTTTGAGAAGCTCAGTTTTAAGCAAAGCATTCTGGTCAATCTCTCCTCTCCCTATGACCACATATTTGTATGAAGTTAGAGAGGGGTATTGCAATCAATAGTTTCCAACAGATGTGGTCATAACTGGTTCAGATTTGCCAGTATGTTGTTGTTCATATAGCAAGATATTATGTAGAGTAGTCAATTGAACCTCACAAATGGCTCTTCGTTATTTTACTGGTCCTGATTCTGCATCCACAGCTTGTGTGTTAAAAACATCCCTGAACTGCTACTTGTATTCCTGCTTGTCGGGCTTTGTCCCACTGCTTTCTGTGACAACCACCCCAGCATCAACTGCTTCACGCATATTGACCTTTTCCTCTTGCCTTTGCATCTGAGTTTCAATCTCTGATTTGCTGAATGCATTGTTGTTTTTCCGGCTCTAATCAAACTGCCTTTTGATACAATCAAGTTGTCCATCCATTGCTTGAACTGATTGATCTGAATATCTGAACTGTATCTAGACAACTTGACTTAAGTTTGATGCTCATAGAAGTATTTGCAATCATGCATACTGACTCCATCTCCCTGTTATTGCAATAAGTTCAATTTTTCTTTCATGCGTAATACACCATATGTATTTACAACTCTATGAATGACCGCTTCAAGTGTATCCAGGTTCTCGAGTAACTCACGTCTGTACGCACTAGGTTCACAGCGCGTGAAGTCTTCGAAGTCTTGTTGGCCAAACCTTGATTCAAAGATCCATTGCATTTACCACCTTTTGAGGCAAGAATTCCTTGAACTGTGTTCCTGAAGTGCTTGAAGACAAGTCTTGCATTAACCCCATGAAAGATTCTCTCTTTCAATTGTAGCCTTACCTATCCAGATTATGAAACATCTTCAATTTGAAAGTCCTGATGCTCTTCACCAAAGAAATGAGCAAAATTCTGGTTTAAATGCAATCAACAGCATAAGGCGAATTAAGAGAGATAGAAATCATGAAGATAGTGTCCTCGAGTTGTTCAAACCAATGTCATGCAGTTTGGAGTGCCTTAGTTTTGCGAGCCGTTGCTTCAGTAAGCTCTCTCTCTTTTGAATAATTAAAATAAGAAATTCCATTAAATTCGATGTGTGAAATAAAATTAAAGATCTTAAGTAGATAATGTGATTGATGTTGTGGTTTTAAATGCAATTAACATTCACGGGATTTTACAAGACTATGATTAAAACCGATAAAAGATTAACGGGATTTTACAAAATCAATAGAAAACCGTGAATGAATAATCGTTTGATGTTAAGGTAGGTTTGTTGTTTGATTAATGCAGTTTAAGTCCTGTTTAGGTTGACGGTTTGTTATTTGGCCCTAAAATATTTGAATTTTGACCAAAACACAAAATTTACCCTATGACCAAAATTTAAATTTTGTGTAAATAAAAAGCTATTGAAAAATTAATTTTTTTCTTAATTTTTCCCGCCAAAAAAATTTTGAATTTTTTAACAAAATTTTTACCCTATTACCAAAATTTAAATTTGGTGTAAAAATGAGCTAAAAAGGCTATAGGAAAAATTAAATTTTTCTTAACTTTTCCCGCCAAAAGTACTCTTTTTTCTTTTTCTTTTTTTTCTTCTTCCAAACCGCCGCCAAGGGTGTTGAGCAAACCGCCGCCTTATCTATTTAATCAAACCGCTGCTTTAATATGAGTAACTCGCCGGGTATTATTATAATAGCAAACCGCTGCTGAAATTGACAACCCGCCGTGTATTAAAATAATGCAAACCGCCTTTCCTTTTGAGCAACTCGCCGTTTTAGCAACTCGCCGTTTTAGCAACTCGCCACCTGAATTAAAATAAGCAAACCGCTGCTAAACCTATTGACAACTCGCCGGCTATGTGAGCAACTCGCCTTTGACTTTTTCCTAAAAACGTGGATCTTGTCCCTTATCTTACCAAACCGCCATGATGAACACCAAGCTCGATTTTTGCATATTCATTCCAAATGAGCTTATTTCCCACGAAATAAAGCTTTACCATGTAATAGGAACCAAACCTTATGAGCGTAAACTTACAACAACATGTATTTCCTTGTGGATCTTCATGAACGAAGCAACTCTCCACGAAGAACACCAACTAAATTCGAATCTTTGTAGCTTTGTTATCGATCTTGAGGCTTGTGTATCACTTGGAATGGTAACAATATACCTTCCTTAGCATTTATAGCATGAAAAACAACACGATTAACCAACCAAATGAGCTCAATATATGATTTTGAGCCGTGGGGTTTTAGAGCAAAAATAAGCCACGAATTTTGAGCTTATTAACCACACAAATCAAACACGAATCCACCCTTTGCTCTGGTACCAATTGTAGGATCCCGAATTCACACAAACATGTATAGATCTAGAGAGATCTAGAGAGAGAAAGTTAGAGAGAGAGAATGGTTGAGAGAGAAACTAATAAACACACTAAAGAGTGTGTGGTTGGCCACCGTATTTATATCCGCATCCTTTCCCAGTCATACTCAGTATTGAGCTCACACATCTCAATGACTGACATAACTAAAGCATCAAACCGCGAACATGCGAAAGCAAGCAAAAGCGGAACACCACGCACATAGATCCTATACGTAACTAAATGACAGATCTTAGGTAATAGTCTAGGCCAACCCAACTAGTTCTCTATAACCTTGGTTCTGATTACCAATCTGTCACACCCCGACAACGGCGGAAACTTAAGAATGCAATATAATGACCAATCATAACACAAGATACAAGATAGAGAAAAACTAAAATGCGTAAACTACAAGTGTTACGAAGACCATCAACCTCGAACATCCTCGAGTGATGTCCCAAATCATAATCAAATCCATAATCTCTTACAATTCCAATTTCCTACACATGGGTCCAAATCCTTAAACTAAAACTCCCAAATACTATGAACCAAACAAATAAACAAGCAAAGCTTCACATGAAAAATCCACACGGGATACTTCTAAGCCTGCTATCACATATCACTAAACTATTCATCTTTCTCTTCACCTGAAAATGATACTCGAAAACGTCAACAATAATGTTGGTGAGCTCGTAGGTTTGACCGTAAACCCAAAAGTTGTGCTAATCATTTAAACAGTAGACAATAGTTCAATATGATAGTGAATATATGCAAATCACCCATGACTTAACATCCCCGCTAATCCATGTAACACGACCTAGCATTCCCGCTAGTCGATCACCATGCCCTATCATCCCCGCTAGACATGAAAACATAATATGTCACTTACGCACCTAAAGGGCCTATCAGCTGGAGCACTATATTAGGGCAGGACCACAATAGACATGGCAAATCCTTGCCAATCACCCTTGCCGTTCCAAACACAGTACACACATGTAAAATCACAACCCTTACATGCCAAACACAGTACATGCAAGTAAAATTACATCACATATATTCACATAGCGATCATAAGCACATACTTGTCCCAAAAACAAAACCACGTTTCGCACAGTTCGACTAAAAACCAGTTCAAAACACATTTGAGTATCATTTCCCCCCAACGGAAAAATAGTAGAAAAATGAGGCTACGAGAACCCACCTCAAGCAAGCCTTTAGCAACCAAATCTCAATCACACAAGCAATAGAAACGACGTCTGCACACGACCTAGTCCAGTTAATGTCCCATTTTAAATCATTCATTTCCAAAACAGTTTTCACGTTTGATGCATAGAGGTTAGATGCGTTGTATGATTATTTTAAACATTTTAGTGGTGTGATGATTGGCAACTTAACTCCAGAAATACCACATCAAGATCCATATCTCAGTACAATGTACTTATACTTATACTATTTAGCAGAATAGATAAGTAACATAAGTAAATAAATACTTATAATTATATCTCGATAAGTCCATTCGGTACGCTTAGTTATCATAAATATATCGTCTGTACTATAGGATATGTAACGTTTATGTTTGCTAAATATTTTAGAAAATTTTTGAGGAAAATTATATTTTTCGTCTTTTAGTCGACTTATTAAAATAATAAAATAATAATATTTTATTATTAAAAATAAAAATCATGTTTTAAGTAAAATTTCTAAGTATAGATTTTTTACATAATTTCGGCATGAATCGTACGTTTAAATGACATTTTCCAATGTTACTAAACCTTATTTTCAAACAAATTCCCAACATTTCGACACTTTCCAAACCAATTCCAAAAAGCACATTTTCACGATGTTTACCAAAATACTTTCTCAAAACAACCTCAATATAACTTCACA
>BQNB010149453.1:2340-13109 GCA_026074375.1 Tanacetum coccineum | reverse complement strand
CTATGTATTTTTTTCTTTTTTTAATAAATTGTGTAATTCGGGTCAACCCAAAAACCAAACCAAATTCAAATTCGGTTTTCGGTTTTCGGTTCGGTTCTCAGTTTTCTCGGTTCGGCTTTTGGTTCAGTTCTGTTAAATTCTAGTTCGGTTCAGTTCGGTTTTCGAGTTGACTCAAAAAAAAATTAACCGAACTAACCGAACCGAATAACCCGATAACCGAACCGATCAACACCCCTGTGTTATGTGTTGGGCTTAAAAGAAAATGGTCTCTAAAGTTATGCTTTAATTATTATTTTTTGAACTAGTTGTGTATAGTAGGTTTTACGAGTTCTATTTTTTCTCTTTTTCAATACAAGCAAAATTGTTCGCGCGTTGCTGCGGGGCATAATTTTGGGCAAATTTTCTCCCAATTTTTTTTTTTACTTAGCGTAGGCCGGTTTTTTCTCGGCGTTTATTTTAAAGTTATTAGGTAGTCTAGGGTGTTTGCGCGTTGCGGTGGGGCTAATTTTGTCCCGAATAAGTTTTTTTTTTTGCTTAGCGTATGGCTCGTTTTATTCGCAATTCGGAATATTTAATAAGTAAAGTTTATTACATAAAAAAGTCGTAAATAGTTAAAAGATGAGAGTGCGTTTCGTAATTTTTTATTCTATTTTGAGTAATCAATCAATCAATATTATTCATCCTACATTATGTTGATCGATACTAAGTACACGAAATGTGATGTAATTTATCGTGAGAGAGGGTAAAGATGTCTATGCATGCAAGATGGAATTCGTTGCGTTTGCAACTAGTTTTAATACTCGTGCACGCACGAGGTTTAGAAATTAAATTTTAATTAAGTGTTAATTTTGTAAGTGTTGTTATTTATTCGTATTTAATATTGTTTACTATTATTTCAGTAATTGTAAATACCAGTTTCTTTTAATTTAAACAATTCTAACAATTATAATAAATGTTTCATACCATATTAAATAAAGAACACTAAATCCTCATGTTTGTCAATTACATTTTTGCGTGTTAATAATAATTTAACCGTTTTTTATATTAAAACTCGTGTACGAATGCGATAAACTTATATAATGGAATAACAATGAATCATTAATAAATGCATATAGTAAAAGTAATATTATTTTTTTCGGGATACTTTAACTTAAACTCATAAAGAGAAAAAACATGAGTAGTATACATACAACATCGTCTATTTATTTATATACACAATGATTCGTGTTTTCATTTTAATATTAATAATATTGTGCATACATATGTTGTATTTTTAAAACAACATATATGTCGTACTTTTAAAATATAAAGTTTAGAAGTACAAAGCTTAAGGGTTAATTTATTTATTTTCGAAGTTATTAAAAAACATAGAAATTTATAAATTAACAGTTAACTCTATATTATTTATTTAAAATTCAACCACTAAAGTTTTTATTAATTACCTTTTCTTTTTTTTTCACAAATTTGACACATATATTTTTATGTGTTTTTTTCTTCATCATGGTATTCCACCAAAATTTTCAATTTGGAAAAAGATCCTTTAAAGTTCATTTGAACTTTAAAGGTAAAGTTCTCTCACATAGATAATACTGGGGCCTACTGTGGGACCCGGTTTTCTTTATCCTTGTGAGGGAACTTTACCTCTAAAGTTCAGAGGATCCTTATCCTTTCAATTTTGACTAAATTAGATTCAATTTTTGATTTTTTTTAACCAATCAGATCGCACGATTTTTTTCTACGTGTCACAATCAACCGTTTTGATTAGTCAATTTTTTTTATAAAATTAAATCTCATATAAAAGTGCGAAATAATATAATTCTTTTATTATATAAAAGATATGAAAGACTCTCGTCCCCAGAAGGGATAACAAATCCATCAAATTGTTAGGACCGCAATTATAGAGCTTCGTTGAATAGAGGATGATTGTGATCGTGTTGGGCGAGTGGAAGAATTGGTGATAGAGTAAAGATTATGATGACTAGAGGAAACATTTTGGGAAGATGATGAAACGAGAATTCAGGTGAAATGAAGGTTGTATGATTGGTCAATGTAAGTGAGGTGGCTTGAAATTTCCATGAAGAAATGTCTAGTTGCTAGTTTTGACCTTTTCAGAATTGTTTGACTATTCGGATATTAAAGTTTGGAACCTAAAGTAAACTCACGTAAATAAAAGCCTCATACCGCCATATATGCTCACGAATAATACCTTCCCACGTCATCTAACATAATCATTGACACTGATTCTATTTGGAGGCAGTCAATAGAATGATAAATGTTGCCCAACACATTAACAGACAACAAGTGACAACAAGGTTAAAAAGTTGAATAAGAAAAGCCGTACCTTTGCAATCGCCCCTTGTCGAGGTACCATCGGAGCAAAAACACATGAACGACCCAGTCGAATGGCTATAACCACATAGCCCATCGGACTCTTCACACTTATAGCAATATTCCGTCGTTGTCGTCAAGTTTAGCTCGAATCCTCTCCTCAAAGCGTCAACGAATTCCGTTCCAAGTCGTTCAGGAGAACGGAATACATTCAACACCGTAGTTACCACTCCATCATCGCACGTTTGTCCCCAGTCGTAATCTGGCGTATTAGGATGTATAATATTTACACACGACCTTTTTGTACCTTCGTTTCCCAAACACGGTATCACAGTTGCAAAATCAGGGACTGTAGTACAATCAAAGTGAAAACTTAGATTACGATTATTGGACGTAAAATTTAAAGGTAGTGTTTCTAGTTCAATCCCATGGTTCACCCTGGGGCATGTGGTTTGAACCGGGGAGACACTAGAAACATCGTAGTCGACGAGAATAATACTCGTATCGGTTAGGATGGTGACGTTAGCGATCGTACGTGCCTGAAGTCTCGATGTCGTAGGGTGGAATCTCGGGGGGGAGATGGGAGCGATGGGGCGTTGGGGGGTTTTACTACCGGCGAGGGGATCGACGAGGAGGGACATCTGAAAATTGATTGAAGAAGTCATGTGCCAAGCCTTAGTATTTGGTAAAAAAAGTTATATATATATATATGTAATCGTTCGAAGAAATAAAGGCTTATGTTTGGCGCATGAAGATTGAATCCTCTCTAGTACCCAAGTTCCACCCTTCGATCAGGTTTATTTGTTAAGTACAAGCCTATGGTAGCTGTCTAGATTATGTCTGTGCAAATTGAGTGTTCTTCACAAAAACATATCTAAACCCTATCTGAGTGGCTGAGTGAATTTTAAAATCAAACACCATCCCTATGTAAGGTGCTATGTTATATGTCTATGCCTGAAAAGTTATCTAAAATACAATCTCTTAAAAAATTTCTCCACGTCACGATAAATGATTTTAATTTCTCGCTTCCATTGCTTGAGGGCAAGCAATAAGCTAAGTGTGGAGGGATTTGATAACGCCCAAATTATACATGTTTTCTATGGCGTTATTTATATATATTTGATCATTTCTCGTGAACTTTCGATACTTAATTAAGCTTAAATTGCTTATAGGTTCACTTGAAGACTCTAAAGACCCAAGATCAAGAATCTATACACTTTGGGAGGAAAATACAAGAAAAGAAAGATTTCTAGCCAAAAGCTCAAGAAGTCCGCCGCACTTGTTACATAGTGCACCGCACTTTCCTTTGAAGTTCAAACACCGTCGCACTTACAATATTGTGCGCCGCATATTTTCCCAAAGATTGAAGAATTAAAGTCCATTAAATGCTATCGCATTAACTCCTCAAAACCGCCGCACTTATTTATAAGTGCGTTGTACTTCCAGTAAAAGCCATTAAATGCTATCGCATTAACTCACCAAGTCCGCCGCACTTATTTGTAAGTGCGTCGCACTTTTCACCAAATTTTGTTTATAAATTGAGACGAAATTTCTCATTCCTGTCATCCCTCTCACAACCATTTCCACTAATTCTACACACACATACCCCTCCCTTTTCACCAAAACACCAAGAAACACCTTTTCCCTTGAAGAAAAGATCTAACGATCAAGAACGAAGAAGTTTTTCTTACCTTGTTATTGAAATAATGGAAATTTATGTAATGAGTACTTTTGTTACGAACCCCTTAGCCATGAGAGGCTAAATCTCTCATGACTACTCAGTGAAGTTATGATAATGAATAAGTGTTTGGTATGATCTTGATCGCTTTAATCCTAAGCTTATGTTTCAACCCTGTTATATCCCATCTTATCTATTTTTGCTTATCAACTTAGATTATATAATCATATCGGTATAGGTCGAAAGACCCGTTATGATCTATGTGGTTTTAAAGATTTGTCTATGGTCTTTAACGTCTGTGCCGAGAAATCCACTTTTGTAAATTGATAAACAAAATAAGCTTTGATATAATAGTAACTGGATTATTTGAGTGACACATTTGGTCTGGTTAACTAAATATAAGTCTTAAGTTAAAAAGTTGATTTGTGAAAATGTTTTCTGACGAGAAATCGTCTTTATAAATAAATACCCCATCTTCGAGGCCAAATCATTTCCAACACTTATAAGTTATTTTTCAACTATCCGAGTGGTCATACTTTTTATCATTGGTAAAGTAAAAATTATTTTCAAAATTGTTAAAATCTATTTTCTTTCTGATTATTTGAACACTACTCTAATCCCTGTGGACGACCTGGTCTTACCTAAAAAGGTTATACTACATATGTGGGTTATACTTTTACCCGTGTGTTTCCATATAATTATTCGGTATTTTCAGTCTTATAAATTTAAAGCTTTTGAAACACATCAGACACTTTAACCCACGCAAACAAATTAACAGAAGATAAAAGAGCGGTCAAGCCTTATAATAGAAAATTGTATTAGCCGTTATTAATCCGATTAGAAGTTGGTTTGTTTATTCAGTGCAATGATTACTTATCTCGAGGTGGTATATCATTCTTAGACTTAGACATGACTTCTTCTTAAGACCTGAACATATTAATTTTGTCACAATTAAAGCATCTGCATAAAGCATCCTTATTTGTTGATTATAATCGATCTTAGGGATTAAAGCAATGGTGATCTTGTTAAACCCTAGCTCATAGAGACTTTACCCACTTACTACTTAACGGCGATTTATACACTAGTATTCCACTAACCCAATCTTTACCAACTAATTAGAACGTACTCGTTGATCCCAAGGGTCACCTAACGGTCCAACTAAGCTCATAATCTGTAAAGGCAAAAGAAGGAAAGGGTTATTAAATCTTGTGATCCTATTGGTCTAGATGTTTGAATCAGACTATATGGTAGAGCTATCTGGAATCTTGGATTACTTGGTCCGTATCATAGATCCTGAGTTGAATGATAAGGTCGCATATTATAGCAGCATAACAAGGGTAAACAGGTAAAAATAAACAAGACTACAAGATAATATTAAGAAATCGACGATTATAAAACAAAACCAAACATATCAGATCTTCATAATAGGGCTAATTACCGAAAGGTATTAGCGTCAAAATTATTATTAATACAAGAGTAATGAGTGCTTAGCGAGAGTAAGACTAATCCGGAGTTAACGATGATACCAAAAACTGAAACGATTACATAAAGTATGAAGAAATACAAGTTGTCCCCTTATGGATTGGGAAAATGCGTTGCAGACCTTTCTGTGTTGTTTTCTCCTCTGATGAGATTTGACTTTTTTTGGTTTTGATATCGAGAATATAATTTAGCACACTTAAAACTCGTTTTTGAGTTTTCTATTTATTAGGGGTCTGGAGTCGGTTCGATATGGTGTATCCAATGTCTTGGATACGGCGTATTGGGGTTTCTTGGATTAGGGACCATGTTTGATATCTTCCAGAATATTCACATACTAATATCTCTAATTACGGGCGTATTGGTATTCTCTGGATACGGCGTTATTGATCTTGTTTTCCTTTGTGGTTTTTGTATGTGTTAGGCACAGATACGCCGATCTTCCTTGATGGATACAACGTATTGGTGTCAGAACAGTAATGTCTTCAAAATTTTTTTGTTTCAGCTCCAGAATGCGTGCCCTTTAAAGTCAAGTGTTCACCACTTACTTCATAATTATGAGTGTCCAAATACAAAGCGGATTAAGTAACAATTCTTTGCAATAATATACGCAAGAATGGTTGAAATTATATGGGAGATGATGCTTATGAAAATAGATTCTGTATTTGATGTCATTAATGAGATTAAATCTTCTTAATCGTTGAATGGATCCATTTAATATTTCTAATACGAGAATTCGAGGTAAACATAAATGCACGACAAAGCCATGATCAAGAAAACTAATAACATATTACATAAAAGATAAGGAAAATGGCATTAGATAAATAATATCTTAACATAAAAAATAGGAGATAGATTTTATGAATCGTCGAATATAGCCGATTTTCATTACGACTTCTAAGGTAGGTTTTACTAATCTTAACACCAGTACTACACTAGCAATGCTATGATCGATGCTCAAAACACTGATGGGAACAAATCTAGTGACGATGGAGTGCCTCCTAGAATCATGCCTCTAGTCTTCTATGTCTCACTTCAATCATAGAATCAAAAAAATGGCGCATCTGTCTCAATCTCTTTCTGGGCACGTGAACATACAACGCTGAAGTCTGTCCAACATCTCTGATTATAAACATTGCCACAGAGCTTTTTCTTTTTTTTGAAGCCTCGTGTAATCCGCTCCATCGTGTAATCTTCTCTTCATGGTGAGTGGACCTCTAAGCAAACTCAGCAATCAATCCTATGTCCCTGAAGTCTCTACTCACTCTCTATAACCTGAATCTGGTGTACTAGAATCTCTACAACATGATCATGAAAACTCTATACCAAACCTCCCAATGTCTCATAGGTAACCTCTACTGCTCCATCAGTTATGACATGATCAAGAACATCCTCTCTAACAGACTCACGTACATCATCCTCGATGACTGGCCCGACCCTTGGGTCAATCTCAACCTTAACTGTGTCTCTCTCTCTAAACTCGACCTCCTCCTTGGCCGCTGTCTCAACCACATCTCTATCATCCATCCCTCTAGCTCTAATAGCATCAACATACGCAATACACTCATCAATATCAGCCTGGATGTCGGTGTCGATATCAGGCTCTGTGTAAGGCTTGTAGCTATCCTCAACGTCCACTCCTAAACCAGCCTCTATAGGCACGTACGGCTCATAACCATCCACTGAACTAACCTCCAAATCAGTTACTGAATCAAAATCCCTAATCCTCTTAGGTGGTGGTGAAAGGTCAGCACGTACGGGAGATAAAGCTCCACGCACGGGTGAAGATACGGGTACTGATAGGGACCTACATCTCTTGCGAGATGGCCTCTCAGAAGTAGAGTCGGCGAATCACAAGAAGTCTCTGATATGGCATAACCAGAAGAAGAATGTCAAAAAGAAGAATCCGAAGAGGAATCTGATGGGTATCTCGATGCAAGTCGATGGGTAGGTAATGATCCAACACTCTTCATGGCAGTCAACATCTTAAGTACCCCTTTGGGATGGGTACGGTAGGGTCAACCAATAGGAATCGGTTGTCCCGGTCAGACAAGAACAGCTGGTCTGCGGGGTAATCTGGGTAGTGCAGGTAAAATCTGACGGATAAGTGATGATGGTGGTGATGACCGTGTTGCTACTCGGCTCCTCCATTGAGCAACGGTAGTCTTATACGGGTCCTGTGATGATGGTGAATCAGGGGTGTCACTGTCAGATGAATCAGTGTTAATGAATGAGGAAGTGTATTGAATAGTTGGAGCAACAGGTGGTATAGTGGGTGAAATAATGGGTGTCATCAGGGTTTCATCATGAATGATGAGTAAATTAATAGTAGGTGTAGTGGGTGGAATGGTAGTAGGGATCGTGCCAAACAAGATGACTCGAGCAGTGGATGTCCTTATGCTCTCCTCTGATGAGTCCGATGAAATCAAGATGACGGAAAAAGCCATAACTTGTACAAGCAAAAGTTTATATAAATCTCCTTTATATGAAACCATGCGTTATGCGGGGGAAACTGAATAATATAATACCAAGTAAAATACATTATGCAAATTACATATAGTGACATAAAATTAACAGTTACATAAAATAATAATATTATCATTACTATTTAGGTAAGGCAAGGTGGGATCACGTAAGGGCACAATTAGTTCACATAAGGATCACATAATGGTTATAAACCAGACCTAGTTAAACTATCTGGTTCTCTATAACCTTGGCTCTTGATACCAATCTGTCACACCCACAAACACGGCCTGGACGGAATACGTGTCCGGGGGTGTGACGTCATAACTATCTCGAGAACAAAGCATAGAAAACGACCTCTAAGGGTACGTTTTAGAAATATCATTACTCGTTGCATAAGTTAAAAATAACAAAGTTTTACAAACCATTTCAATGTTAATAACATAGCGGAAGCATTAATTAAAGATAGCGGAAGCAGTATTTAAGTTTGGAATAAAAGACAACAAGCAATAATATAATAGTATTGAAATTTGGTTGATGGCACATAGCACAAAGACTTCAAGAGATACGTCATGACAATTCCAGCTAAGCACCTAAGAAAAACATGCTTAAAACGTCAACAAAATTGTTGAGTGAATCCATAAGTTTAAATTCAAGTAAAAGTATAATGGACCACAAGATTTCAGCACGTATGTGACAGTTATAACAGATACAACTTCACATAGAAAAGGTATTTACGTTGCGCTAAGCTCATGACCCCGAAGCTAATGGTGATATGTAGCATGTGTATTGCCCTATAAGATTTCCCTAGTAGGTGATCGGCCAAGACCACCCAAACTTGTTTCGACATGAAATACATCCGTTGGCCTGTACATCAGTCGTACCCGACCAGTAAGAACTACCAAACATAGATGGGGATTATTAGTTCCAATAGATCTATTTAATCACCCGCGCTTACTTAACCAGCAATCAGTTAAAGGTAATTAACGGTTCATGATGGTAGGGGGAATAGTGGTCTAAGATACTTAGGCAACACGTAAACAAGGGAAAGTATCCTGTAAAGTACTTGTGTCCAGTTTTCAAAACAAGCAATGTTTCTCACCCCCAAGTTGTAAAACATTTATCCGAAAACAAGTAAAAGTGGGGCTATGAACTCACCTTGAGTTAGTGTAGTGAAGTAGTAAGAAACTAGGAGAATAATCACACTGTAACGAACGATGGTATACGAACACGACCTAAGGAATGTAGGCTTCGATTTAGAATCGAAATAATAGAGAAATACGGATAATGCATAAGTGTTTATTAAAATACTTCCGTTTAATTGTCTTTCTAAATAAAATGTTTATGATCGGATCGTGGTTGTAACGTTTGACTAATAAAGTACATAGTAACATTTAGTATATAATATTATATAGTAATATTCAAGTAATATATATATAGCTTTGTGATTCGCAATTATAGCTTTGATTCACTATTAAATGATGTTTACTTGTGATTTATAGCTTTGATTCACTATTAAATGATGTTTACTTGTGAATCAAATCAAAATATATGAATTAATTTGCTCAAACGTAGATTTCTCAATCTTCTCAAAATAAAAATCTTCTCAACAGAACCGGAGCCTATATATATATATATATATATATATATATATTATTCGGCGTCTTACCCATCCCCGTATAACTAGTTAAAATGCTTTTATATAATTGTTTTTCTAATATTTTCTAAGTATAAAGAATTTATAAAAATTTAGGCATGACCAGTTCGTGTTTACACGTTTTTCAAAGTCGTAGACTTTATTAAATATCACTTTCAATCCATATTTCATTAATTACAAACTCTATACTATTAAATCCCATTATTAGCTATTCCGAAAAGTCCTTTAAATCCTTATTGGGCTTTTAGGCCTAATAAGCTAAGTTAGATGATCTGTAACATTTAACGTTCAAAATAAGTAAACGTTTAGTATCTAAATTCGTACAATATCGAATAAGCTATACATTAGCTTATCCAATAAGCTACATCGTTGGCTTTACGCCTTGTTGTGTGTTATCTCATATTGGGCCGTAGCCCGTTAAGCAAAATATAAAGATTTAAACTTATCCATTTAGTATGATAAGCAAATCGTTAAACACTTAAACACAAGACTTACTAATAAGCTATCAATAAGCTTCTAATAAGCCAAGTCTACATCGAATAAGTGAACCGTGGGCTAATAAGCCACGATTTGGGCTTCTTGTTAGGCCAAAACCTTTGTTAACCATCTTGGGCCCATTAGTTAAGCTCGATAAGCTAAAAAGATATCAAATAAGTTATTGGTTCATCAATAAGCTATCATAAGCTCTTAATAAGCCAAGACAAAATAAGTCAAACCATAGAGCTTATTGATTAAGCTCGTGGTCTTAGGCTTTTGGTTGTGGGACGTGGCCCTTAAGCCCGTTAAGCATTATTTGGGCTTATTTGTTAGGCCAAATAAGCTTAATGCTTTGTCCTTTCAAAATAAGCTAGAAATAAGCCAAACATATATAAGCCAAAAAGTAAATAAGCAAGACAAACATCCCTTTTTGTTTCCCCTTTGGGCTGAACTAAAATATTAAGCCCATTAAGCTCAAATAAGCCATTTGTGGCTTATTTATACGCCGAACTATCAAATAAGCTATATGTATATATTTTTATTACATAGAAATAACCACGATCACAAAACTATGATTTTCTTGTCTTTCTTTTTAATATTTTCGAACCAAAACTATAACCTTTTAAGGTTTACGTAGTTTTTAAACCTTGGTTTTTTTATAAAACGGATTGTACATCCTTTGCTTAT
>BQNB010149452.1:0-10929 GCA_026074375.1 Tanacetum coccineum | reverse complement strand
TAATCTTGCTTCAAACTCGATAAAACCCAAAACTCGATTGAACTTCAAACTCAATAAACCCAAATTTTGAAAAATTCAACAATTATGGATTATTAATAACCACAAATTCGATTAAACCGAAATTTATGATCACTAGATAATCCAAAGGTCCGTTAATATCAAATTTGATAAAACCGAATTTGATTTCCGGGTTTTTAGAATGTGAAAAAATTTGTTTTTCAGCACTTCAATTCACGATAAAACCATGAAATTAATGTATGTTACGACTTTGAAAGCTTATTTCTGAGATTAAACGTATCAAAACCTTATTCACAATTTTTGATAGAACCGAAAATGTGAAACTCATAAAACTCGATAAAACTGAGTTTAAGAATGAGCACCTAATATACAATTTTTGATAGAACCGAAAGGTCGTATATATCTATTACAGTATTTTTCTATCGAAAATACACAACTAATACTACTGAATTTCCTAAAACATCACGAAACCACACTTCCGAGAATGCAAAACCTCTTTCGAGAACGTTAAGAATACTTCCGAGATTGCTGAAAATGCAAAACTATACTCAATAACGCCCAATTACTCGAATTTGCTGCCAAAACTTATCTCGAAAGCTCCAAATCTTCACCCGAATTCTTCAAACATCATATTTCGCTTCTCGGTCGTGGAAAAATCTCACAAATTGAACACTCTACTTCTCTATTGGCGAATGATACCACTTGATAGGTCTCGTTTATCTTGAATCAAACATATCGATCATGGAAGCATAAAGAGAATAGTAGAGGATGGCAAGTATTCAAATTTCAAATGATATTAAAAATAGAGAGAAAATGGAAGAGTTAGTTACAAAGCATCACCCTCTAATGAAGATTAGAGGGGTATTTATAGGTGAGGGAAGGAGGCTTCCCTTCCTTTATTTTCCTAACTTAACACTTCTAGTCCCTAGACTTTGGTAATTATGCTATTTCATTCTTTTAGCATAATACACCTTATTACAAACTACATTGACATTAACAAAAGAAAGACTAATAACTAAATAACACAAAATCACATAATCGACATTTTTAATGATCCTAACAGGGGTGGACCGGATCGGTGTGGGTCGGATCACGGGTTTTATAATAAAATATTGGTAAATGACCCAATGAATGTATATATTTAAAATAGTGTATAAAACTGAATGTTGAAAAGATGCTATATACAAAGTAATTCAAAAGAGCTCGAGTCTAATCGCATGAACTTATAAAAATCATATGTTAAGGCTAGAAAGAATTCATACCACAGTCCATGGTTTGAACTTCTGCAAGAACCAAGGATCATAGGGAGTAGGATTCTCGAGACAATGTTTTCCATCCGTATTGGCCAAATCCTTTCAATCAAATGGTTCAACCACCGTACCGATTCAGAATCAGATAGTCCCTGCATAAAACGAAAAGGGTTTTGTAACACGTTAATGAATTGCATAAGGAAATTCTATAACCCAGGCAATGTGATAACTTAAATAATAGACGCATAAAAAAGATGTACCTAAGACGTTTATCATCATTCTGAACAACACTAGTTCCTTCGCCACTGTTACCCACAGTGGGACGTCCGCTAAGAACGACAACACCGGGTGAAGTGGCAAATCTTTTACGGTGTTTGGGACTTAGAGGATCAACTTCATCGAGAATTGCTGGTGGACAGAAACAATGAGATAAGAAACGAACCTAAACAATGAATAATAACCACAGAAACAAAATAAATAATATAAAATCACCTTAGCTACGAATCTGTGAGTCAACCTAGATAATTTCAGCATGCACAAAACACAAATCAAGCTTGGAAATGAATATTTGTGCATTTGTCTTCAAGACCTTCTTAAACCCAAGATTTTTTTAATAGTTTTGATGTTTTGTGTAGGACATGAAAAACGGCGACGGTTACAACCGTTGTCCAAGTTAGGTAGGTTGATTAAATTTTCATAAACTAAAAAACAATCTTTAAACCCAACACTTTGGTTACCAAATTTGATTCACAGTATTTCATTGCAAACGCAAACCCTATCATTACTACCAAAGTCAGAACATTACATTATTTTGTCCAGCTTATATCATTTTAATAATACAAATAAATACCAAAATCTGAAATGTTAGAATCAAGTACCTTGATAAGCCGTTGCCCGAATCAAGCGGTCCCCAAAATCATTAAATATGCGTCGCCCAAATCAAGCAATTCCCATGTTAGGTAAAGAAAAAAAAATGTGGTGCACAGCATGTAGCCGAAAGATCAAGGCTGCAACACCATCAGCTGCTAAGGGCCTTAGCCGCTCCATAGCTGAACGTGCAGCAAATTATCCAAAATCATGCATTGCATAGGTCATTTAGTTATGGCGCTACACATTTAGAAACATCCGTTCATTCATATACATCATTTAAGAATAATGACACATACATATTAACACAGTACCCATCGCCAGATTTTTCCTTAAAGTTCTTTGCAGATTGAGCGTCGAGCTTAAATTTACAATGGGAGCTCCTCTCTCATATGAAACTGAAATGGAATTCAGAAACTTAGCTGACAACAAAACATGATACTTATGAAGTGTAGAAAATTAGCACGCATTCCAGCAATCAAAAACCCCATTTTAGCAACCCCTAAATGTGAGCAACTGGTTGTCATAAACTGACTTTAGCACTACATCAGGGCTGCTTGGTAGTTTATTTGACCCATGTTTGGTACTTAAATCGACCCAAACACCCATATAAACTGTACTTTTATCGGTTTAATATTGATTATGAGTAATTGTTTTTAGAACCTGTGACGTTAAGTGGCTTCTTACATTTTTTACAATATAAGCAAATCCAAAAAAAAAACTGTTTCAAACTGTCCTTAATTATAAGCCGCTGACAACTACTTAGAGGGTGTTTGTTTAAGCTTATATATGGACTTATGTGCTTATATGATTTCAGCTTATGTTTCATTAGCTAAATGTTTTGCCTTATTTTCCAAAGTGTGGGCTTATATAAGCTTATTATTACACAATAAACTTGTGACTTTGAAAATAAGCAGAAAAAAATAGGCTTACAAAAGAGAATCCAAAACCACATAAATTGAGCTTAAAAAATAGGTTATGTTGATATGAATAATCAGTGTACTTGAGAGAATTCGTCTTCACGTTCAAAATCCCTTTTCCTTTTCCTACTCCTATCCTCATCACACCCGCAACTTCTAATCTTAACTGAGTTGAAAACCAAAAATGTTTTGATTTTTGGCAAACCTGACTAATTAGAAAAGAACATCTTACATGCAATTAGGAAGCCAAATCTTCAATTGTTAATCCATCTCTTGAACATATGAATCTGGAAACAAAAATAAACAACTCAAATCAGCACCAATTTTCTTTTAAGAAATAATTAAAATTAAAATTTCCACACATACCTGCAATTTGTTGTATGGATCTGAAAGCCCTAGTGAACGATTCTTTAGTTACCGTGGGTTTCTAGAGAGAGAATGAAAAGGTGACAAATTGTATGTGAGTGGGAAGACGCACCAACGTCACCTACCGACCACCAACGCCACACACCATTAATGGCGGCAACGAAGAGGTCGGCGGCATCGAAGAGTGCGTTAGGTAGCATCCACCACCACCAAGCAAAGCCCCATGGCGCATATATAATTGTAGCAACAAAGGACAACCCACAATTAAAACAAACCCTAAACCCATAAATCAGTGAGATCTATTTTTTAGAGAGAGAGAACAAAATATTGAGAGAGGTGTGTGATGAAAGAGAGAGGAGAGTAATAAAAACTGATAAGTCATTGACACTTATCCTTCCCATTAGTAATAAATTATTAAGCGGGTTTGGTTTCAACCGGGTTTGCTGGTTTTCAGGCAAGAGTGGTAGTTTCAGGCGGGAATAGTGGTTTTCGGCGGGTTGACCCAACACTCATTACTATATTACACATTCACGGACAAATTCATTGTCGTTTTGACAGTGGATCTACAATGCTATAGTAATGGGCTCCCATTTTGGGCCAACCTGATTTTGGTTTTTTTTTTAAATTTGTATGCACAAAGTAGGAGGGAAAAAAAATATTACAAAAGTTCCGATTTATTCAGATAAAAAAAATACCCACGGAAACATCTTCGATACCTAATAACTTTAAAATAATCGATATGGTCACAAACGTATAACTCATTATATTAAAAAAAACCCATATAGCAAAAAAAACACTTTAAACATGAGGCCCAACACATAAGCCATATAAAAAAAATATTACTAATATACACATTTGTCGACAAATCCACTGTCATTTTAAACATGAGGCCCAACACATAAGCCATATAAAAATAATTACTAATATACACATTTGTCTACAAATCCAGTGTCGTTTTGCACTGTGGCTGCTACAGTACGCTACAATGCTACAGTAACGGCGTGACCCAAAATCTGGCCCAAAGTAAAAAAAAACTAGCCCAAAATTAGCCTAAAATCTGGCCCAAAGTAAAAAAAATATAAAACGATCACAACTTGTTAACTATTACGAGTTTCTTACACAAAAAACAACTCTCTGTAAAAAAATTACAAAAGAAACCCGTCAGTTTTTATGTTCAACTCAAATAATAATAAAACTTTTTATACATTCATTCCGCCCCAAAACAATAAAAAGATACTACGAACCGTCCCCAAAAAAGAAAAAATAATTCACGAAAAAAATTAACCCCTTCACCCTACGCAAAAAAAAATTTCCCGAATCGTACAAAAAAAGGAAATATCCGGGAAAAAATTAGCAAAAAAAAAGCCCAAAAATAGCCTAAAATCTGGCCCAAAGTAAAAAAAATACAAAACGGACCCTCACCTTTTAACTACTTACAATTTTCTTACACAAAAATTCTCGTAAAAAAATTTACAAAATCGTCCCAAAAAAAGAAAATATTCGGGAAAAAATTATCTCGTCCCAACGCAATTTTTTTTCCCCGAATCATACAAAAAAAGAAAATATTAAAAATTAGTCCCGCCATAACGTATCGCCTAAAAAAAACCCCCGAAAAGTAAAAAAAAATTATTCGGGAAAAAATTAGCCCCGCTGCAACGCGCGTGTTCTTTTGCTTGTTAAATGCATTTGGGTTGACCCGGTTCCCATTTTTAATAAAGTTAATAATGTTTAACAACCCGTGTAACATGTTGTTTTCAAGGTGAGGTTATGGACGTGTTTGGCACATTAGTTTTTAAAAATTATGAATGTCTTTCTGGATAAATAAGCCATTTAAAATATAAGTTTTGTTTGACACAAAACTTATTGAAAAATTTTAAAAAAAACAACCTTTCATAATTTTTAAAAAATCAAATATTACTTTATATAATTTATAAAAATAATATACTTTTTGTAGTTCCCGCTCCATCTTCATCTACAACTACGTGCGCCAAACATACTTATATGGTTATATGGACCCGTCAATCATTGACTCGAACAGTACTGTCACCGCCAAGGGTATGTTTGGCGCAATGAGCCGGAGTTGGGTCAGGGCTGCAGCTTATATCGTAAGTCGAAAGCTGAAATTTATATTTTTGTTTGGCGAATTAGTTGAGTTACTTATTAATGTAAAATCAAATAAAAATATACCAAATCAAATTTAGATATTTTTACGTATATAAATAATCCGACTACTTATAAGTTTTTCAATTTGCTTATAAAAGCTTTTATAAACCTGTACTATAATAAAAAAAAATGGGTTTTGCTAATGACAATCTAAGGCTGGATGGAGTGGTGAGGCAAAACTCACCTAACACGTCAGCGTCACATCAGCTTTCTCTCTCCAAATAAAACTCACCTTACAACTCACTTTTCAACCGTAATAAGAACTCACCTTACCACTAAAACTCACATTTCATTAAAATACCAACTTTATATAAAATATACCCACTAAATATCTACACACACTCACAACCAATTAAAATACACTTAATAAAAAAGAAAGGGGCCACAAATAAAACTCACCGTGAGGTGAGAAACTCACCAAAAAGTGAGTTTTTTCGGTGTTAACTCACCAAGCAAATACAATGTGGCAAGGTGGGTTTGGAGGGTGGCATGGCAACTCGCGCGTGAGTTGGAAACTCACCTAGGTGAGTTTGTCAAACCCACCTTCACTCCGTCCAGCCTAAGAGTTGTGGTTAAGAGTATTTATTTTATTATACAATTGTTTGTAAAAGTAAAATTCATTAGAATCAAGCGTCAATTGTGTATTAACTAATTTCGGGATTGTTTTCACTCTTTTTGGGATTATCATCCAATCAAAATCATTCATAATTTGTATTGTAATAATTTTTTTTCTTAACTACAACCTTAGGGTTGTTGTTTTAGCATTTCCCTAAAAACGTTATTGTATTTAAAAAGTTTAATTAAGCCCCGTAATTGCGTCAAGAAGCCTAAAACTTAGCTATAACCTAACCACCCACTACTTGAAACATCATGCTTCTAAAAAACCGCAACTCCAATAACTGAAGAACCATTTCTCCAACTCAAAATCATACGGTATTACATTTCTAGCAGGTATTTCTTTATTCTTTTTAAAATGCTAATTAGGGTTAATGGCATATAATAGCAACGTACTTTTCAATTTGAGCCCGAACTTTAAAAAGTATCACAATACCCATCCAACTTTCAAAATTTGTGCTATTATCATACTTTTGATGGCGTGTCATGTTATAAATGGTGTCACGTGTCAGACTTTCAGGTATGCCACGTCAGTGCCACGTCATCAAAAGTATGATAATAGCACAAATTTTGAAAGTTGGATGGGTATTGTGATACTTTTTAAAGTTCATATCTGATAACGGCTCAAATTGGAAAGTACGTTGCTATTACATGCCATTAACCCTTCTAATTATGAGTTTCATTTACTTGATTACAAACTGTTAAGGTCTTCCCAGTTTAATCTTGTATATCAATTAATCCAATGTTATATACCCGAAAAGAGTGTCCATTGACAAATTTTGTGCATTTTATGATATGTATAATAAATGTAGATTCATGAAATGTCATATTTAGCCATGCATTTAATGAATCAGTTAAATGGAGTTTTTATGGTATAGAAAGTATTTAAGGGTAAAATAGGTAAAGTGGTGAATTAATAATTGTAGTTTTTGCAAGTGGACACTTTCTTTTTGGACAAACTATCGACACTTAGAGAGCTGGGGATCGTGGGCTCATGGCTTCAAGCATGGGCAAAAAGTGCTGCCATGTCATCACTTTTTCTATGATACCACACTATCACATCAAAAAACCCCTCCCTCTTACAAAAGTGGTCACATACCCCATTGTTTTTTTTTTAATTAACTCGCCACTGCCTGCGAGTTACAAAAAAAATGGGAAGTGGCAAGGGGGTGGTATGGTGAAGAGCAAGTGAAGAGGAGAGAGGTATGAAGTGGCGAGCCTAATGCCACCATACCCTACCCTCTTAGAGAGCTGGGTATCGTGGGCTCATGGCTTCAAGCATGGGAAAGTGCTGCCATGTATCACTTTTTCTATGATACCATACTATCACATCAAAAAAAAAAAAACCCCTCCCCTCTTATACAAAAAGTTGTGTCATCGAGTCCACACATAAACCCCACACAAGACACAAATACAACACAAAAAGAAAAAAAAAATAGAAGAAGCTATGGCGTGGCCGGGAGTTTTTGGCGCCAGGAACGATGGCACCACATCCAGTATCGTCGGCACGAGATTTTTTTGGGCTGGTGCCATGGCTTGAAGCCATGGCGCACCAGGTAACCTCCCCACCTCGAAAATGGGACAGAGGAGTTAGATTTCAGAATAAGAATGTAGTATGCCTTAAAGTCAAGTATACCTCCCCCTTTTTTTGACGTTTTCTATGTTTATATTTTTATATATGGTAAATTATTGGGATGACCGTAAACTTGTCTAGTTTTCACGAACACCAAAGGCTTGGTGGTAAAGCAATTGATCTCCTCACAAGATGTATAGGGTTCAAACCTCGATGGGTACACGTTTGGGGGTGGTCATGGAAAGGGTCGGAAACAGTCACGGGGTACTGCATTTAGGCCACATACATTTGAGTCAAAGATTCGTATATTTTCCCGTTTACTAAAAACATGCCTAATATTATGCGTAAATTTGTGTGAGCATTTTGTTGGTTGCATATAAAGGAGTAAAGTAGTAAACTATTCTCACATAGTTTAAGGAATACAATTAGGTTTCTAGTCATTCTAATCATTTCTATTTATGTAGTTCAAAGATGGTGTTTGTGATTGCTTTTTAGGAGGTGTTTGGAATTGCTTATTTAGGGGATGTTTAGAATTGCTTATTTGAAGTGAGTCTTCTTATGTGTTTATTTTGAGGTAACATAAGGAGATTCTGATACACGAGTGAGGAGCTGCTTATTTGAGATGAATTTGAGAATTTTCTTTTATACGTAATATTGAAACGAAAATCATTTAGAATAGATTTCATTGACTTTTTCAACAATTTATTGTTTTATTCCGATATATTTTTTTTTACAAATAAGCACATTCAAACACTATTTCCTGAAGTAATTATCTTTAAGAAACTTATAAATACTTATTATTAAGAATAAGCAAAAAAAATAAGCAACCTCAAACACCCCCCATAATTTGCTGTATAAGCAGAAGGATGTTCTAGAAATAGTGAAATGCAATAATACCCAGTGTTGTAAATATCGCTCGGCGGTACCTCGGCGGTCGACCACCTTTAAGCGATAAATCGGTCTTGGCGGCGATATATCGGTTTCTTGGCGGAGACCCTAAATTACAAAGGAAATTATTTAAAAAAATAAATATTTACATATTTTTATTAAATTTTTTAGTTTTTCCAACTTTTTTTAGTTATATATGTTATATATATGTTACTGATATAAGTGTTATGTCTAGTATTGGGTATGTTTAAATTAAAGCCCATCAAGTTATTAAAGCCCATCAAGTTATTAGCCCAAGAAACCACTTTAAAACCTAACTTATTAGGGTTAGGTTAAAAAATGGAAATGCAGCCTCTTTCTTCTCCTTTCATCTTCTCTTTTCATCTTCTCCTTCCTCTTTTATAGCTTCTCCACCAGAAAACACCATCATAAGCAGAAAATCTAACCACAAAAAATCGGCCGTTTTGTTGACTAGCGTTGACCTAGGCGGCCGATTTGACCGATTTGGCCCGCCTAGGCGGTCCGTTGACCGATTTTGACCAAAACGCCAAGTTTGGCCGATTTGCTAAAAATCGTGGCGGTGGACCACCGCCAAGCGATATATCACTGATATATCGGCCGCCATGACCGATTTTTACAACACTGATCTAAATACGTATACATATACACATAAATACGTACACACATGAAATTATACCATCATTCTCACTGTCACTAAAATGTGAACAAAATGAAACAACCATAACTTTAATCACAGGGAGACGATCACACTCCATTGATTAGTAACCAAACTCACATACGATCACATAAACACATAATTATCATAACACATAATGAAACTCAAGTCAATGCTAACGGTTGACTAGCCTGCTCAAAACACACTTGTCACACTTATACTTTTATTATGATTAACAAATAGTTGAAAGGTACGCTTAATGAGAAAAAAATAAGCAAACCCAAGTTGCTATGAATTTGAAGAGTTAACGGTTGTGGTAATTTCTTTTCTATTTTGTCCTATTGTAAAACTTATATGAAGTTTATATCTATGCTTTCATATTTCATCATCAATATTCAAATTCAAAATTCACGAGGAGGTTTTTTACATCATATTATTTCATATTCAAAAAGTATGTATTAACGTATCTTGTGTGTGTATCAAACAATGTTTATGGTGTGTATTTATACAGTCGCTAAATTTGCAGCCAGCAAGTATATCCTGAGATGGATAGGATCAGCAACGTTCCTCCAGGTGTAATAGAAATCATCTTATGTCTTCTGCCTACTCAAGAGGCTGTACGGACAAGCATCCTCTCTAGGGAATGGAGGTACCGTTGGATCAAAATCCCCAAACTTGTGTTTGAGGAGTATAAGTTTCAAGTATCGGCTGATGGGGCTGAGTTGCCTGTTGTTGAGCAAACGCATGACGAGTCAAGTGATATGAAAAAGTTGATGAAGAGACATAAATTTTTGAATGCTATATGCAAAGTATTGTTAATGCACGAGGGTCCACTAAATGAGTTCACCCTTTCCATACTCCCTGATGAAACATATTTTATAGGTGACAAATGTCCGGAGCTCGATAATATAATTTATCATTTGTCAAGGAAAAATACTGTCAAGAAATTAGAAGTTGACTTTGAATTTGGGGCGTATAGGCTACCCTTGTCGCTCTTCTCATTACATCACTTAACACACCTATGTCTTCAAGGTTGTGAATTTGTCCATCAACCAACATTCAATGGATTTCGTAGTCTTACAAGCTTATCTTTTAAATATATATACATCTCCAAAAAATCACTTCTGCATCTCCTATTGAACTGTCCATTACTCAAGACTTTGACTCTAGTAAGTTCTTACTAAACAAATGTTCCATTGCGGCTTTTATAACTTATCTGACTGTAGTAAGTTTCTGCAGGAAGTTAGCCATACTTACATCTCGCACAGTATTGACACTTTAACCATTATCGACCTATTCGAGTGTTTAACAGTTATAGAAAGTCTCTCTATTCCATTTGGCATCTTTGAGGTAATTTTCTTCACATGGTATATAATTGATTTAATTTGCGGGAATGAGTTGGCTATCACTAACCCTTTGTTTTAGATTTTCAAGCCTATTGTTCATGGCAGAGTTCCACGAGAGCTTCCAACCACATTACACCTCAAATTCTTATATATGCATGACGTATGCTTTACTCAGAAGCAAAATGACGGGTTATCTATTCTTGTTCTTTTAATGAAAAGCTCCCCAAAGTTGGAGAAAATTGAGGTG
>BQNB010149451.1:0-16166 GCA_026074375.1 Tanacetum coccineum | reverse complement strand
AACACCAATCCAAACTCCACCTGTTTTATTAATCTGCAAAATAAACAAAACTACGAAAACCGTAAAATACTAAGGCGCTCTTTCATAGGCAAAAAGATTGCATTTAGCGTATGCAACTAGCCTTTAAACCTCTCAATGTCCCAAGTGGACGAGTTATAGTCTCGTGAGGGTTTTCAGCGAACACACCCACAAAGTTCATTTAAATTTCTTTTAGGATACAGTAGTCAAGTACGAAACACACGAGCTCTTATGCGCGCCATACAAATGGAACTACAAAGTTTTTGTTTTTGTAGGATCCCGTAACACTTCACTTCATAGAATCAAACACGAAATCGGAACTAGAAAAGAGAAAGAGAGTGAGTTGAACTTTTAGAGAGAGAAAGAGGAGAGAGAATTGAGAGAGAAAAGAGAAATGAATTATTTTAGAAATGAACAACTTGCTTTTTCTAAATAAGAAAAAGCTTATATACCCCGTCACGTTAAAGGTACGCGCGGGATATTTAACTAGGACCCGGGCTCGGGTTTTGCTTGGGATTAAACCCAAAACATATACAATATTAGATTATCTATCGAGCCCGATTCCCGATATTATCCTATTACAACATTAACTAATTAAAGACCGAAGCTCCATCGTAGAGTGACCGAACTTCCTTGTTCGACTCAATAAATTGAGGCTAACAATCTCCCCCGAAGTGAGTTCATTGATGACACTCCTTCATGAGATCAGTGAGATTGCTTTTGTCGTTTAAGCTCGAGTGTTCTTGGTCTTTGTCTTCGTTGTAATCTTGTTCCTTCATGCTTTGCGATCGGCTAAGCCATCTTGCGATCTTGTGTCTTTGACCAACATGCTCATACTATTGCATTATCTTGAAAGCTTTATTTCAGAGTTTGCGGAAGTCTTTGTCTTTAAATCTTGAGCTTTCTAGATAGTATGTCTTCGTAGATTGAGCATTTGAATGGGATTGAGGTTGCCGTTACAGCGTTTGATCCTGCAAGGTTTAGTTAGTGATAAACGGAGAAAAGTGATTTGGAAAATCATAATCGACGTGTCATCTCGAAAAGAGTTTTTGTAACACATCGAGAGTGTCATGTTTTTATCAAAATTCATCAACCGTCAATTCATTTACTGGACCAAATCGATATCCAGTTGTCACAAGTTTGATTCATATAGAATCTCGTAAGTCACCTACCAAGAGCTTGTTTGATGCTGGCTCAAGCAGGATTTCCATCTTCATTGTGAATACATTAGTATCACTTGGATGTTCTGGCAAATATCACAATGATATTGCGTAGGACTCTTGATAACAGCTTGTGAACCTGATGATGTTCAACAAGTGTTTGAAATGGAATGTGTCCTAACGAGATTTTGATTGATCTCTTGGCTCTAGACTCGATTAGTGCATTTTGGTTTTAGTACTCGGAGGCTGGAGCATATTGCCACCTATTTAATATCAACAATCTCGGAGTGAGATGTCAATAGATAACTTATGTATCTCCGTGACAAATGAGACAAGTTTCTGTTGAGAGAAACCCGAATGGCTGGGAAGGGTTGTGCATTGCATCACTGGGTCCATGATGTCGTTTTCAATGTCAGCAATCAACTTGTGATTCTGACAGCATATGTATTGACCCGGTTTCTGCCTTAAGTTGTGTGGAGGGCTTCTTTCTTTAGACCCTTTATCCATACATTTCTTTTTCATTATTCAACGCCTTCAATGCTTACCAAGACGTCATTACTAACACCTTGTTGTGATTGTTCCAGTGTTAGCTCAATCTTAGTCGGCATTATTCCCATATACATTCATCTCCAATCATACCTAAGGACTGCTATTTCTAAAACTTTGATTATCATGGGTTGATCCCTCCGGTCTTGGTTGGGATCATAGGGATTGATTTCACTAACCTAACCACCTTATGACTTCAGAATGTGTGACATTAAGATCGTTGTTGAGCGTATACGATCGAACCATAAAACCTTTTCTTACTTTTCAGCACATTGAGTCGAATAGATTATATTTTAATTACATTTTCTCCCCTTATTTTAAATAATAAACACTTAGTTTTTGAAATACCTTGTGATTAAAATATGTCTTGAAAATTTTGTGGGAGAAAATATTATCAGCATGAATGGTTTGGAACATTTTGATAATGTTTTGAATACATAAGAATTGTCGTTGTTGATGTATTCCAAGACATTAAACGTTGTTTTCGAAAACTACCCCATCAAATATATGAACCAATGAGAAATTGTTGTCTGTTTGAAAACTTGTGAGGGGTGGAGTGTTGAACAAACAATTTTGAAAGATTATGAATTGTCATCGAGAATTCTGAACAAATTGTAGTTCAAATTTGTTTGAAAAAAAACCAGTGTTAGAGGACTTCTCTCTAACGGTAAGGGTAAGCGCACTTAAAAAGTTACACTATCCTTTTCTGAGCTTAAAAACATTGAATAGTCTGGTAAGAACTGCTCAAGACGAGAAATGTAATTTTCTCGTTGGGAGGATTAAGTTATAAACCTTCTTTATTTGAAGTCCAGGGTTATGTTCTGAAATTTTGCACATTAAAGCATCTAGAAAATTAGAAATGACATGTTTTGAAAACTATTTGCAACTCTCGCTCGACTTCATTTTACACAACAGTGGTAAGTGTTGTTCGACATGTCTATGCCACGTAAATGTTACGATCCAAGTGGACATGTTCGAGAAGAAATCTTTTTGGAAATTTTCTGATTTTCTGATTTTGTATTTTCTTTTTCCAAAAATATGTACATGGTGATGTTTGATGATGATATCAAGCAGTCTTATTTGTCAGACCCTCCAAGATCAGTAGGAGGCAAACATCTCTTAACCATCTTCTGACATGATACTTAAACGATCCTTCAGGAAGGGCATTCGTAAAAGGTAAGCTAATTGGTATTCTTGTTCTGACCAAAATTTAATTCAATTTATACCATTTTAAACTGTTCCTTATGAAACTGGTTACCGAGTATTGGATGTGCTTGGTCCGTGGAAGTTGTACGGGGTTGCATGATTTGCTATGGCTGACTAGAGTCGCAGTACAACGGTATTTTGTTGTAGTTGGAAAACATAAATCGTGAAGATGTGTCCTCATCCACATTTCATGAGCACAAGATGCAGATTAATCGCCACGTACTCTGCCTCTGCTGAAGACATTGCAGTGCAATTTTGTTTCTTTGACATCCAACTTACTAGCTTATCACTAAGGAACTGTATCCCTCCAGAAGTGCTTTTCCGAGTATCAATGCATCCGGCATGATCAGCGTCTAAAAATGCTGTTAGTTCAAAGCCAGAATCCTTTAGATACTAGAGTCCCATGTTAATGGTACCCTTTAAGGTTTTAAAGATTCTTTTAACCTCTTTGAGGTGATTTGTGTTGGTCGTGCTTGAACGTGCACAATACATAACTGCTTGCAATATGTCTGGTCTACTACGTTGTCATAGTTACATGAGTGACCGATTTTACTACGATAATCAGATGGGGTCCCCCCCCCCCCCCCCCGTCCCCCCTCCCTTCCACGGGTTCTCACTCAAATTCCATTTGTTTCGGGTTTAGTAGCCAATGTGTATCCTATGGAGTGGACAATTGTCCATATTATGCTTTTTAAGAATTTCTAAAGCGTACTTGGCCTGGTTGATAAAGATACCCTTTGGGGATTGGTGGATCTGAAGTCCTAAAAAGAATTTCATTCTCCCCCATTAAAGGACATTTCAAATCTACTGTGCATTAACTTTTCAATGATGAGTGTTTTGAATATTTTAGGGTTTGTAGACCCAAAATTATGTCATCAACGTAAATCTGCACAAGTAGAATATCCTCCCCGTATTTTATCTTGAATAAAGTTGGGTCAATTGTACCTTTAGAAAGCCTTTGGACATCAGGAAGTTTGATAGTTCATCGTACAAGGCTTTGGAGCTTGTTTTAATTCCATACAAAGCTTTCCTCAGAGGTAGACTTTTTTGGCATGTCTGGATCAACGAACCTTCTGGTTGTGCAACATAAACCTCCCTTCTAGTGGACCATAAGAAATGCGTTTTTAGTCCATCTGATAGATTGGAAAGGACTTGTGTGCTGCGTAGGCAACGAAAATCCGAACTGCTTCCAAGCGAGCAACTGGTGCAAATGATTCTTCAAAATCAACACCCTCTTCCTGAGCATAACCTTTAGCTACAAGTCGTGCTTTGTTGCGAATTACAGTCTGATCTTCATCCTTCTTGTTCTTCCATAACCACTTTAGCTTTATAATCATTTTGCCAAATGGTTTGTCGACTAGTTCCCAGGCTTTTAGTCTGTCGAACTGATGAAGTTCATCTTGCATGCTTCGATCCATGCAGAATCAACCATTTGCCTCCTTAATGTTCTTCGGTTAAACATATACTCACCGTGAGCTGCGAACACTACAAATTTCAAGATCTGTGGCAAGCTGTGTCTTGTTTTGAACGACATGGTTGGATTTCCACGAACCTTGTGTCTAATGGATGATCTCTGGTCCTCGGTATCCTGACTTTATGTTGTATGAATGCACATCGGTATTATCAATGTTGCGTGAGGAAGACTCACCAATTTCTTATACGGAAGACTCACCAATTTCTTGTACCCGTGTACAAAAAGGATTGAAAAAATCATCTTGGTGAACCGATGCATTCGGTGCTTGATCATTGTTGTTTTCCTCAGCGAAGACCGTGTGTTGGAATTGTAATATTCTACAAGTAAAGGACTGAGAGAAATTTCTAACCCTTGTTGTGGACGGAATCTGTCTTTTTTGCTGCAAGAACAACATTTTGTTCTGGAGGCACGGGGTCAGAGTTGTCTTATCTGACGCCTTTGTGTCCTTGAGGAACGAGACCTGCAGAGAATTGTCAAAAGACATCTCATGGTCTTGGGGTGCGAGGTCTGAACTGTTGTGATCAGACATCATTTCTTTGATTTCATCAAACTTGATATGAATGGACTTCAACTATTAAGCATGTTCTCTTGTTGTAAACACGATATCCCTTCGACTGAGTGAATATCCCACATGACACTTGGATCCCCTTTTCTTTCATCTTATCAGATTTCCCCCATCTCTAGTTATGTACAAAGGCAAACAAAGATGTGAAGATGTTTTATTGAGGTTCCTGTCATTAATGATGTGATACGCCGTCTTTCCATGATTCGATATGATGATTGATCTGTTCTGAGTATAGCATGCGGTTGCAACTGCTTCAGCCCAAAATGATAATGGAAGCTTAGAAGCTGAAAGGCATCATTTTAATATTTTTTTTTTTTATTTTGTAGTTTGGAGCAGCCTCAATCAAGTGTACGTCCCGTCTTTCGACTCACGCCGTTCTGTTCAGCGTGTTCGAGGAGTGGAAGTTGATGTTCAATGCCTCTTCCTTTGAAATAAGCATGGGAGTGTTAGCGGTGTTTGGGTCAACTTAAGTTCCTGTCTTGTTCAAGAAACTTCTGTGCCTCTGTCATTACGGACAGTAATTACTTGGAGTTGAGATTGCGTTGAATCATGTGGGAAAGTCTTGGACTTCTGGTGTGTCATCTGATCTGTAGAAAAAGAGTCCAAAGTGTATCTTGAATAGTCATCAACAATCACCAGATATATTTCTTTCCATTTATGCTTGCAACCGCATTGGACCAACACAGTCAATGTGGAAGCAAAGTTTCAGCCTTCCTTTGAGAACTTGGAACAGCTTTTGACTTAAATGAGCTTCTTTTTACTTTATATTTCACAAGACGAACAAAGTTATCTTGACATATGTCAACTGAGGTAAGCTGTCACAATATCTTTCTTTGATAGTAAGGGTGATGTAATCAAAGTATGGATGAGAAAGTCTTCGATGCCATAACATGCTTGAGTTGGTGAGGTTAGCCATGAAACAGATCGAGTTGATGAAGTTGTTTCCTTGAAGAGATATTGTGTAGAGATCAGATCCACGATTAACTCCAGTTAGTAAAATCATTTCCTGACGCTCTCTCACAAAAAACAAGTAGATTTCCTGAAAGCAACCTCCAAATCCGCATCACAGAATTGACCAACCGAGAAAAGATTGTGATTGAGGCCTTCGACGTAATAAACCCGTTTGATCATGACATTTCCTTGATTCAAGATCTCCTAACCAAGAAGGAGCAAATTGATCATTTCAAAACGAACAGTAACCAATATTTCTCCACAAAATTACACAACAGCTTGAGATTGCCCGTCATGTGCTTTGTGCATCTAGAGTCAACAATGAATAGGATGAGTTGTACAATCTGCAAGAGAATTAGAGGACGATGGAACATTGGACAAATTGGATCCTAAGGAATTTGATATCTTCAAGACATTTTGTTAATCCTAGGACGACTATGTTCTTATAGTGGGAATAATACTTGTTTGATACATCTCTTTCCTGTTTTTAGGGCATCTATATATTTTTGGTCCTAAGAGGCTTTTGTGTCCATTTATATCCTGATGGACATCTCTTAGCTATCCACCATTTCCATTCCTGATTTGTATTCTCATACAACTCCTTATGGTAACTCTTGGATTTCTGAATAGTGGTATCTGATGCAACTATTTTCTTATGGGGTGTTGCAACAGATTTGTTCGCTTTTCTCTTGGGTTTACTAGCACTAATAGGCACTACCTTAGGCTTCTTAGTTCTAGCATTCACGTCTTTCAGCTATTGAAACACAAAGCATCGTGATTAGAATTACATACACATTTTCCAACATTCAGCACAAACAGATTAACATTCGACTTTCTGGAATTTGAACTGGTCATTAGGCGCGTTATTAGACTTTGTTTTCTTAGAAAATATTAGAAATCCTATCGATGGTCTTCTACTTCCTTCTTTTTAAACTTAATTGACTATTGTTTGGCACGGGACCTTATCTTTAACTTGATAGCACTTAAGCTGTGGTCTGCTAACACTAGTAGTGTGATTTACTCCTGAAGATTTAGACACGTGAGGATTAGTATTCCTAGAAGCATGAGGCAACTGCGGTTCTCTGTTTTGTGTTGTGGTAGTGGCAATTCTATACATTCCTGGTTTAAGCACATTCGAGTGTATTTCTGCTTGTTTTCTATTCTGAGGCAAATTTTGTTGAGTGACTTGTTTAAACAAACCATCTGACACATTATTTATTAACCGACTGTTTCATTGAAAACTTCTTCATTTCAGGAAGAATTTGAAAAGGAGTCGGTTTTCTAAACTGTGGTTTTGGAATCCGTTGAGCATTTGGTTGCCTCGGGAACAAAAGATGGTTTATCAAAATGAGTTTCCATAGACTTTACCTTTTTGTTACTAGAATGGTGGTTTCTTTAAAAAAACTCATTTATCACATGTTATTGTATTGCATTTGAGCTTTCAAATCTTGTATTTCATGATATTGTTCACGTTCTTTTCGAAATACATTTGATGCATTTTCTTTGCAAACTAGGTGGTTTTTTCATCTGTTCTTTACAATGCTGTTAAAGAAAGTTCAAGAGAAATCGAGTGTTTTTCAAGTTTAGCAAACTCTTTAAAAGCTTATTATTAACTTCGTTATTATGAACTTCTTTGTTAACAGATTCAGTTTGTTTCGAAAGCTTTTGTGCAAGACATTCACATTCTTTGACTTTATGAAGATACAAGCATTGTAATTCAGCATAAGCATTTAAATCAGACAGAGAATGCAAATATGAACATGTAACATCCTTAGACACACACTCTTCGAGAAGTAGATCATATATGTTTGAAAAATCAGCCTTTTCAGATTCAAGTTCGTCAACCTCTTTTTCAAGGGATTTAACGTACTCATAATCTTCATGCATTTCTGTTTTAAGTTCATGTTCAAAACGAAAACTATCATTTTGAGTTTTTATGGAAAGAGGCATTAATAAGGTTTTTATCAAAACTTCCATATCTTTAGCAGTTGGCACCCGAAAATAATCACTAGTATGTTTAAACCAAGCTTGATCAACAATTTCTCTAAATTGATTGATGTTAAATGTCATGTCGTTAAAAACTTGTCTACTTTTACTAATGGATTTTGAAACGGGTAGAAAGGCAACGTTTTTAGCAATGTTTGGTTTTGTTCTAACAAACGGTTTTCTCCACATTGTCTTCCTAACTTCTTTTGCGCGTTCCAACTGATAAAGATACTCCAGTGAGGGTGCTTTGAAAATTTTATAGAGACTATTCTGTTTTGTGTAATCATATGGTTTAACATAATCTTTATTCAATTTTGATCTACTCTCATTTGCAAGAGTCATGGTCTCTTCCCTATTGGGGCCAAATCTGTTTGCAAGATCAGAAGTATCATATGGGATCTCATACAAACAGGGCTTTTCAGATTGAGCTTTCTTGAGGTACCTTGGATTAGCAAAGGTTGGTCTACCATTATATGTCGAGCATTTGGGTGCTAACATATGAATGGTCTGGATTGACTGATTACGAGTATAAACAATTTCGTTCAAAAACTTTAATTATTTATCCATTTCAATCATCTTGTCAATATCTTTTTCTTCCTTAACCTTTAAATCCGAAATGACCTTACTTTTCTCTTTGAGTTGACCTTCAAATTATGACTTTGTTAAAAGACTCTTTTTTACTAACTCATCATGTTTTTGATTGACAACTGAAATTTCATAGGCTTTAGTTTTTAAACCTTCTTTTATGTCAATGTCTTTACGAGCTAATAGTCCTAGAGTTTCATTTAACTTTGTTTGAAGAATGTCATAATCAATCGTCCGGTCATTAAAGGTTTTGTACTTCTCAAACTTATTCTGTTTGTTCTAAAGTGAAATCAGACAACTATCCCGACAACTAGTAGCCTCTCCTAGAGCCCTACCAGTCTCATCAAGGTTAGTTCTGCACTCCTTCAGTTCTTAAGTCAATGATGCGTTTTCTTTAATTGCTTTAAAATTGTTTTGTTTTCCTCAGTATCAAGAGTTAAATTTGCAATTAAATTAGCAAGCGCAGCACGCTCATCAACACATTCTGCAGCATTTTGATCAACCTGATTATCATTATTACATATATTTGATGAATCAGGAGTGACATTGCTATCATCCTTCTCTAAAAGATATGTGTCATTAATGGATTCAGATTGCTCAGAATGTCGTCTTTCATTTGCAAACACATTATTTTCATCATGGTCATACACATTACTATTACATCAGAATTGTACCTTGTTCTAAATGTCAGGCCAGTAGAACAGGGATTACTTCAAGTGAACCATCCTGAATCTTTGCCATGTAGCTGTAATTAGTTCCAATTCCAGTTCATCATCTCTTCAATTCGTGTCCTCTAGCCACAGCTTGCGTCAGACTGCAAGAGGAACACCTTGTTCACTTGTATCGGAATCACTGTCTTCTTCAAACAGACTCGAGATTGAGGTGAATTGGTTTGGCGACCTCTTTGCCTTTGTGTCTGGTAATGCACTTTGTCTTGTGCAAAAAAAAAAAAAAAGTAAAGATGATGTTGCATTTGATCATTGAGGTTTGTGCTTGAATATAGTATCTTGAAATAAGGTTGGAGCAGTCGCAAGAGAGTGCTAAAGGATTTGCACTTTTGGCTAATTCTCTCAGGCACGAATATCTTAACCTCCTTCTGAAACAGCTTGATAATGTCATATAAGTCATGTGATATAGATGGTGGTCTATTTTTCTGAATGCTTAACAACCGTCACAAACCTTGACCATTCTGGTTAAAGCTGTATTGAAGAAATTTGAACATTCACTTGCATTAGTGTAACTTGAAAGATTTTTGTTTTTTTGTTCCTTTTCAAACCACCATAAAAACCTGGAACAACATTCATCAATATTGTAAAACCGAGAGTAATACGACTCCATTGGATTCTCCCAAACCGAAAGTAAACTTCCCAAATTCCCAGAACAGATTGGTCTTTATCACTTGTACGTTTCATGATTCACCCTGTTTATAGCCTTTCAATGGCAATCCACATTTCAATTGTTTTGTTGCATGCATCAACAGTTTGAAAAGATTTCATCTCCAATACCGAGTTAAAAGCAAGAAAATTGCTTCCTTTCAGACGAAAAGTTGGTTTCCCCTATTTTTGTTTGTTTCTCTGGAGTCATGTCTTTCATTCACCCTGCTATCATACTCCATTTTATGCAGCGCTCTTTTCTCAATCGACTTTTTAACATAATCCATGTTTTGGATCAGTGTATCACAGAATTCTGGAATATCGAGTCGAGTGTATTCTAGAAAGTAGTTTCGTGTCATTACAATATATTCATCATTCAAATAGATCGTGAGTTGAAGTGAAAATTTTTTGGATCTTAAGTGGATATGATGTGATTGATGTTGTGGTTTTGAATACAATAGACGTTCACGGGATTTTACAAGTCTATGATTAGAACCGATAAAAATTTAACGGGATTTTACAAAATCAATAGAAAACCGTGAATGATTTGATTCGGAATCAGCGGCCAATGATTTAATTGTCTAAAAACAGATAATTTTCTGGCTAGGGTTATAGCAGATTGTTTAAATAGGCTCACCAAACTGAAACGGGCCTAAAAATACAGATGGGCCGTGAGCTAGAACAAAAACAAGTCTAACACAAATTCCAAAAAACTAAAAAATGTCAATAACTCATAGTAAACGAGGGTTTTGGGCCTCGAAAAATCCGTAACCAACTAAAGGGTGGTTACAGCGTAATCCGTCTCGTTTTTCTCTTCGATTTGAGAGGTCACGGGCCTGAAACGGACTTACGGATCAAAAGTTATGGCTGTTTTACTGAAACCCTTTTCCGCCACCTAAAAATTCTTAGCAAACCGCTGCCAATTAGTAACTCGCCGCCTAAATAAAATAATCAAACCGCTGCTTTCCTTTTGATAAGCAAACCGCCAAGGACTTAAGCAACTCGCTGTTTGGTAACTCGCTGTTTAGCAACTCGCTGTTTAGCAACTCGCTGTTTAGCAACTCGCTGTTTAGCAACTCGCTGTTTAGCAACTCGCCGTTTAGCAACTCGTCGCTGTGGTCAACAAACTGCCGTTGACTATTTTCTTAAATCGTGGATCTTGTCCCCTAGCTAGTAAAACCGCCGGCTAGAGTATAATAAAATACTCAAACCGCCACGAAGAATTACAACTTCAAATTTTTTCAAAATTACTCAAATAAGCGTTTAAGCCACGAACCAAAGCTAGGATTTGCAATATTAAGCGTCTCTAAGAAGATTTAACACACAATAACATGTATATCTTTGTGGATCGTCCAAAAAGTAGCAACTCTCCACGAAGAACACTTAAAGAAATTCGAACCTTTTTTGCTAGATTTCAAGCTTGAGGCTTGAGTATCACTTGTAGGAGTAACAATGTATCATCCTTAGCTTATATCACACGAAAAACACCACGATTAACCAGCCAATCAAGCCCAAAAATGAATTTTGAGCCGTGGGGTATTTAGGACCAAAATGAGCTCGAATTTGATGCTTTTAACCACAAGAATCAACCACGAATCCACACGTAGCTCTGATGCCAATTGTAGGATCCCGTAACACTTCACTTCATAGAATCAAACACGAATTAGAACTAGAAAGGAGAAAGAAAGAGTTGTTCTAGAGAGAGAGTTTAGAGAGAGAGATGAGAGAAAAGAGAACTGGAATTTTATTAGAAAATGAACAACTAGCTTTTTCTAAATAAGAAAAAGCTTATATACCCCGTCACGTTAAAGGTACGCGCGGGATATTTAACTAGGACCCGGGCTCGGGTTTTGCTTGGGATTAAACCCAAAACATATACAATATTAGATTCACTATCGAGCCCGATTCCCGATAATATCCTATTACAACGTTAACAAATTAGAGAGCGAAGCTCCATCGTAGAGTGACCGAGCTTCCTTGTTCGACTCAATAAATTGAGGCTAACACTTAAACATCCCTTATATACATTCAAAATAATATGTTCACTATATCTAATAGAATAACATGATAACCTCCCATTAAGCCAACTCTACTTCCACTGTGCTCCAAATCAAATGCATATAATGGTACTGACCATAATCTGTTTTTACTTCCTTCATAGGACTGCTTTCTTCCAAGTACAATCACCCAAGTCAATGTAAGAAGCTGAAACACCTACAACCAAGGGTTAAACGTTGTTAAAGCAGCATGTCGATATAGAAGTCAAACATAAAGATATCCGATCACATAAGCACATCGTGATAGTAAAACAGTTCAAAGACTCCTGTTCACCTTGGGTTTCATCACGGCTTGATCCCACGTGTTCAGTCGCCACAACAGTGCTGAATGTACTCGTTGCAACTTCCCCATTAAACGATCGTCGTTGATCAACTAAACCACGCCTTTTCACAGATGTCAGCTTTCCTTTTACGTCCTCTCAAATCGTAAGAATGAGGCACATTTATAAAAACAGAGCCAAAACCTCAAGTCGAAACCTGACTCTTAAAAACTACGCACACAAAGACACCGTGCAGATGAAAAAATATCGAAGAAAACAATTCAAAGATTCCTATTCACCTTGGTTCTCAGCACGGCTTGATCCCACATATTCAGTTTCTGCAACACTGGTGAATAACCGTTCCCAGTGAACTATTGTCGTTAATCACCTAAACCACGGCTTTTCACATATGGACTCACTACAATCTGAAGTTTTTCTATTTGCAAAAGCCACTCTCACCTTCACCATCTTATGAACTTTCTGTTTGATATCCTAAAAATAATTGGTAGGCTATGTGTAAAAATCGAGTTTGAATCATGGTTATATATATCTTCCTCGTAGACTAATATGAGTAAATCACACATCACATTACAGGCTGTTTTGGATTGCTTAAATTGATACAGTTGTAAGCGATATAAACAAAGGATGCATACATGTGATCAATGTTATACTTAAACTCGACTACTTTATAGGTAAAATAAATGTATGAACATGGTAATTACATGTAAACAAAGAATGCATCTATGTAAATTTTAAAAGCTTTATAAGCTATTTTATAAAGAAACAATAAAAAATTTAGCTCGTGTCCTGGGCTTAGCAAATTAATCGTTTAGGTAAGTTATTTGATAATGTGTTTGTTTATCATAAAGTGAGTGAAGGTCCATATTTGCGTGGGCATTGGATGGTTGGCTCATTTATCAAGTGTGACTGATAGATAGCAAAATTTCATCATCGGCCACACACCGAGTAGTTATAAGGATTATTACGCATTCGGTAACTGCATTCCAGATAATGGTTTAGAAAGTGTACCTGGAACATAATTTGTCTCACCCGAAGACCACAAAACCTGCATGTCAATTCCAATTAATTTAGTGACATAAAAAGTAGAAATTATAATGTGTTTGGAACTGCTTATTTCGAACTGCTTATCTGGTTTACTTTTTCTAGTGAGAGGCGCCAACATGTTTATTTTTTAAATGCTTATTTGCGCGTAAATTAGAAAATAAGTAGTTTTACAACGAACTTTAAACAGCGTATTCCCGTTATGAAAATCTTAAAGTCGCATGCAATGAAGAACAATTTTCGCAGGATTTTATAACCTATTCTCGCATGTTTTTCTTCCCGTTTTTACAACTATTATTCGAATCATTTTTGACTTGTTAAGTATTCCTAAAAAGTATATAAGTATTGTAAAGTATTTGTTTCGGGTCATTATGACCAACTCATTTTGATCCGTACCAAAACCACCCATTTTGACCAATACCAAAACGAACCATTTTGGCGCCTTTTACTTTTTCTTGTAACATACACACCTTGTTTCACATTAACTGATAAATGTTAAATATACTACGTACGAAATAACTTTCATTACAGTTACAATTCATCTATATCACAGTACCTTGCAGAAAGATTCAACAGAGCCATCAGATACATGTTCTTAACTTCATAACTATGCATCGGTAGGTGGAAATTGGGAACTATCGCTGCACACAGAGGTGTCCATCCTGCAATCTTTAACAAAAGTGAGGAAAAAACATATCATTAGTAGCCAACAAATATCCTTTCGGAACATACATAAAATAAGCTAGTAGAACTAAATTTTGAAACGAAAACGCAAGGCATGACTCCAGCCACATGGACCTTATTACCTGCATTAATTGCTTCTCGTGATTGGCCTTCCATTGCTGAAATAATTGCTCCTCTTATTTCACCATCTGTTGTAACCGAACATGTAACGAAGCAACAACCACCCATTAGTCTTTAGTCACACATTCTGATAATTATTTATATTTTAGCTGATGAAATAAACTTTTAGCAACAACAACGACAAGTAACCAAAATCAGCATGTTCAACAACGCCACCTTTAGTGCATAGGCTTTCTCTTCACCGACTATCACCAAAGCAATCTCATATGCCTATTTGTCTACTTGAGTAATGATGTGGCCGCTTTATCCAAGAACCATGTATACCCACCTTCCGGTTTCACCTTTTGCACAGGCAAAGGGTAACCATAATCAGCATGTTCACCCAATGTCACCTTGACTGCATCGGTTGCATCTTCTCCTGTAACGACCATTGCAATTTTAGACGTAGAATTGATCTGAGGGAATGTGAAGCTGATCCTAAGAGGTGGTGGTTTGGGTGAATCTGTGATGAAAGTCACCAATTTCTTCTTCTTAAAGCGTTAAAAATGCTAGCAGAAGAGAGATGTATCGTACCCGTCTGGACCATTCCTAGTAATGTTAAATCGAATTTAGCCATCACTGTAACTGCTGAAGTTTTTAGTTTCTTGTTTGCTACTAACTGTTTAAGCTGATGCTCGTACTCCTCTGCTGCTTTTTTGGGTGATAAATTGTCCTTGATCGGATAGATGTTTGCCTTTGGTATTGGTACCTAAAATCAGATTAGAAAAATAAGATAGGTTTATATGTTGATGGGGTAAAAATAACCCTTAGATTATTAAATAAACAGTTCTGCATAGGACAAAACCAATTCTTTCATGATCCATATTTCAAATACTGGACCACCCATCTATCAAAACTGTGTAGGTTTTGTTTTTTTCCCACCCCTACTAAAAGTGTGTTTGGATAATTTTACTATAGCAAGTTAGTAGCTTATCATGTTGCCAAAATGCATCAGGTCGTTTTGAGTGTTTAGATGAAGAATATCAGATCAATATGGAGCCAGTTTAAGAAAACATACATATTCTTAAGGTGTGTCTCCTCCCTACGGGATCTGACTTTGTTAATAGTCTTGATGGCCTTGAGTGTGTTCTCAGTGACGTTCCTGTCTTACCTTTTTGGCCTATTACGCTTGCTCTCAAACTGAAATGTAGCATCCTGCAAATTTGATTCAGTTATCAACAAATCATTTCTCGTCATAAGAAAGTAATCCATTTATTGTAGTAGCAAGTTTCTGTACCTGTGTCATGTCTTTGTCGTGTAACCTCCTGTAAGCTTTAGTCTATTTCTCCTTACGTGGATTCCTCTCCATTTTGAAATTCTTGTGTCATTTTGATCGACAAAATCAAAAAATATGCACACACATGTACCAAGTAACTTAGGAAATGAAATAAGCATGAGTAACAGATAAGCACATATTTATCATACATTAAGGAGTGTTGTGTAACACCCCCATTTTTACAATACAGCAGCGAAAGCTAATCTGGGGTATTACTTCATAGTACAACAGTCATAATCATAGAAAACGACTCAAAAGAGACGTTTTTAAAAGATACGTTATCATTCATTAAAATCAGAGTTTTACAAAGGCAGGTCCCAAAATCTAGAAACATAAAATGTGAATGATAACAAGTTTTAGCCATCTTCAAGTCCATGCCACTCCATGCCATAAGTTGCTCAATTACCTGGGATAAACATGCTAAAAAGGATCAACACAATGGTTGAGTAAAATTCATAGGTTTATGGTAAATAGTTTGAATACAAATTATAGAGAGCACAATTATTATGGAAAACAACATTATTATGAAGAACAGTTGAATGCAAGTCATCATAATGGTAATAATTGCAACGGATACAATTATCATGGAAAAATGGTAACATTATTATTGCATCTAAGCTTATGACACCAATACGTTAACAAGGAAAATCATCGTAGTGACATTGGTTGAGGAACAAATGTCCCTATGGAAAAGGTAACTTGTCAAGGTTACCCATTAGGTCAAATATAGTGCGTTTGGCTACCTTATGAATGGGTATACAAACGGGAGTCGTCACCCCCAATAGATCTATTCACAACATTCAC
>BQNB010149450.1:0-13651 GCA_026074375.1 Tanacetum coccineum | reverse complement strand
AATCAAGCATTGTTAGATTCGACTTTACATTTACATGATCGCTTTCAGTGATTCAGAAGTATACTATAACAAACCGTTTGATATGATAACGATAAACACAGTAAAGAATAAAATATGACTATACTTGCATAAATTGCTTATTAATGGATTAGATTTTGAAGATTTAAAAATCCTTTGGAATATAAATATTTGAAGTATCTGATTTTGTTAGATATGCATGGCTAATATTGGTAAGAAAATGTTTTGTAAATAACTCTTTTGCTTTTGCATTCTACATTGCAGCTTTATGGAATAAGAAATCTCTCTGTAATAAGATGAAAGTTCAACGCCTAAGTTCGGATATACTCAGCACCCTTCCAGAAAACATAATTGATGATATTCTAACTCGTATGCCAATCCGAGATGCAGTACGAACCAGTATTTTGTCAAGGAAATGGAGGTTTTATTGGACGAGCATACCTAAACTTGTATTTGACGACAAGCTGGTTAAAGTACCATCTAAATGCAAACAGCTAAAGAAATATAAGCTTGCCAGTGCCATCTTCCACGTGTTGTTACGACACACCGGTTCGATACTAGAATTCAGTATTGATGGCGGTGAACTTGAAATGTATTCAGAGTTGGACCAAATAATATATTATCTTTCAAAGAGCAATAACATGAAAAAGTTGTCCTTTGATATTTCAGACAACTACCGCTACAAGCTGCCGTCTTTGTTCTTTTCATTGCAAAGATTAAAAGTTCTAAAGCTTGTAAATTGTGGGTTTGAACCTCCATTAACATTCAATGGGTTTAGTAGGTTGAAGAGCGTGATGTTTATCCATGTTGAGATGACTTCTAAAGCACTTGAATATTTCCTCTCTAATTGCCCGCTACTTAAGGATGTCCTTTTGGTAAGGTTCATTCAACTACTTGCATTCTTGTAAAACTCTTTTAATCAAATATATTATTATTATGCAGTATGGACATGGAAGCAAAAAAGATAATGCAGGAGGAAACAAGTTTACCTTTGTTGAGCTTTTCGAGTGTGCACCTTTGATTTGGGCTCTGTCAATCTCAGGATATTATGTGAAGGTAATTTAAAACTGTTGGAATATGGCAGTCGAAATAACACGAGTACATTACGAATATGTGAGCCTATTGGGGGCACACACGTTAATACACGGAGAATACGTTTTTATACTTCACGTTAATAATAAGGACCGTAAATGAACAAAACCCGAACTCTAAGGAATTGAACCAAAAGTGGCCGGCTTCCTTGTTAGGTTCGAATAGGGGATTTTGTTCGAGTAAAGAATAAAAGAAACAAGGGAAAAGAGGTGTTGTAATGGGACTAGGACTTAATCTCCTAGTTGGTTTTGGCTAGGGATAAAGGGTTATATATACCCCTCATCCCATAGCTCAAGATACTCGACATAACACACACATTGTTCTTTCTTTGCTCGATCTTTTATTCTTTTTGTTCCCAGCCGAGTTCAACAATTATACACTTGGTGATTGTTTGATTTTCGGTTCATTCATACAACCGAAAACAAAAATAAAAGCTTAAAGCTTTGATTGTTTGTTTGTTCTTGATTTCCTAGCTCGACAAGTTCAAGAAACATACACAAAGGTTATTGTTGGTTTCTGTTCGAAGACAAATAAACCCCAAAAGGGTATTCGGGTTTATTGTTATTCGTGATAAATTATACATTCATAACAATTTATAATTATAACATCAAAGTATAAATATAGCGGAAGCAATTAGGATCAATTAACATGCAAAATAATTAACCAAGATTAGGGTTACATACCTTTTGATTCTAGCAAGAACAAGAATCAATAAACTCCAAGAACAATCTAAAGAAAGATTGAATCACCGTCTTGTACACACGCTATTACCAAGTTAACCAAGAACTAGCTCGTTAATCACGTAAACCGGTAAACAAGAAATCAATTCGGAATAGTATCTAATACTATGTGGCCGAATATCTTGAAGAAGAAAAGTGAAAAGATCTTGTGTTTTTTATGAGTTCCCCTCCCTTAAAAAACCTTTGGTATTTATAGGGTAATTTAGGGTTAGAGTTCTATTAGGATAATGCTTCAAACTTGAAGCTAATCCTACTCCAACACAAACTCTATGGTCTCCAATTTCTCTTTTAGTCCTTCTTGTTTAGTCGTTAGTCATTTCCATTAAACACTTAACGATCGTTATTTACGTGTAAAATAAATAAATAATATTTATTAATCGTTAACTTGTAGTGAGTGCAATCCCGTGATCTTGAGTTCGATCCTAACACACAACTATTATTTTTACGTCCATAAACTAACAGCTCCCACTTGGACAAAATTTAATAGTGTGATCACATCGGTTAGCGTCTAGTTACACGCCGATGCCTCTAGTACGATCTCAAGTAAGGTCTCCTGGAAAAACCTTTTAATGATTCATCATTATTATTATCCTTTTGTTTCTAATACAATGTTAATAAGGATATGGATCTCAAGTCATTCCTTAATTAACTGATTCTGTTTCTCGTTTATCCGATTGAGCAAGATTACCAAATCTTCTGAACGTATTCCAGAAAATCTTGGGTGTGGCCACACATACATCTTACCAATCCCACGAGGGGCCCAGCTGTATTAAACTTCAAAACGAATTTGAAGGAAACAAATTCTTTATTTGACTACAAGCAAAACTTATGAATTTTGCAACACTTCTGAAAACAATCCGTATAGCTACCAGTTACGTATAGCGTTAAATTGCCTTACAGAAATGCACTAGATCCATGACAGTTTCCTGGTATCTCAAGTCAGAGGATAACTATTTATGATTTACTTAATGACAAGATCCATAAAGTACAATCACATAGTTGGGATAAGTCCTATATTCAATTCATCAAATATCATTTAAATTTGGTATGTAATCACATCAATATACTTTCAAGTATACCCGACCAACATTTAAATTTGTCTTGATTTAATAATATTCCCATATTATTAAACGACAACGGACATTTAGAATAATTTAATATTCATGGATTTAAAACATGTAAAATAGGATACAAAATTAAATAACAAAATAAACACAACCATCATTTTATTTTATCAAATAATAATGTTTACACATCCTTTATCCAAATACTAATCACAGATATGCATGAAACTACTAGCTAATCGAAGTCCAATTCCATTGGCATGTTCACTAACTTTTCCTCTAGGTAAAGCTTTAGTAAAAGCATCAGCTAGGTTTTTATCTGTGTGAACTTTTATTAACTTGATTTCACCACTCTCGACTTGTTCTCGAACATAGTGATATCTCCGCAGAAAATGTCTGGCGCCTTTCATGACTCCAGGTTCATTGGCGAATATGATTGCAGCAGAATTGTCACAATACATATTAATAGGTTTACTTATTGAAGGCATCACTCCAAGATCTTCAACAAACTTCCTAATCCAAACTGCTTCCATTGCAGCTTCTGACGCAGCCATGTACTCAGATTGTGTCGCATGCATCGCAATGGTAGTCTGCTTCTTGCTCTTCCAGTCTACTGCTCCTCCATTGACAACAAAGACATAACCCGTCTGAGACTTTGTATCATCTTTATCGCATTGCCAGGACGCATCACAGAAACCTGTAACATCAAGTTCTGTATCTGGATTTCCGCCATATACTAAAAACATATCTTTCGTATTCCTCAGATACTTTAGAATATGTTTAACAGCAACCCAGTGGAGCTTCCCCGGATTCTGTTGATACCGACTGACCAAGTTTTGAGCAAACGCCACATCTGGCCTTGTGCACCTTACAGCATACATGATAGATCCTACAGCCGAAGCATAAGGTACCCTTTTCATGTAAGCTTTTTCCTCATCTGATGAAGCACACATTTCATTACTCAAATCATGTTTGACTTCCATCGGTATAAAACCTTTCTTAGAGTTTTGCATATTGAATTTCTTCAATATCTTATCGATGTAAGCACTTTGGTTAAGTCCAATCAACCGCAGAGATCTATCTCTATATATCTTAATTCCCAGAATGTATGCAGCTTCTCCTAAATCCTTCACAGAAAAACATTTTCCAAGATAGTCCTTAACTTCCTTAAGCTTTGGAATGTTATTTCCCATAATCAAAATGTCGTCGACATATAGGATTAAGAATACTACATCACTCCCACTAGCTTTGCGATATACACATGGCTCATCACGATTTTGAATAAATCCAAACCTTTTGATTTCTTCATCAAATCGTTTATTCCATTGACGTGATGCTTGCTTCAAACCATAAATGGCCCTTTGAAGTTTGCATACACCGTTTGGAAATTTTGGATCAACATACCCTTCAGGTTGCTCCATATAGATGTCCTCATCTAAGCGACCATTCAAGAAGGCAGTTTTAACATCCATTTGCCAAATCTCATAATCATAGTATGCAGCTATGGCTATGAGAATCCTAATAGCTCTAATGTCTGCTACTGGAGAAAAGGTCTCCTCGTAGTCAATCCCATAGGTTTGAGTGCAGCCTTTAGCCACCAGACGAGCTTTATAGGTGTGTACTTTACCATCCATGTCAGTCTTCTTCTTGTATAGCCACTTACTCCTAACTACCTTGGCATTAGGAGGGCGGTCTACTACAATCCAGACTTTATTGACTTTCATGGATTTCATTTCCTCATCCATTGCACCTTGCCATAAAACCTTATCAGGGTCAATCATAGCAGCTCGATAATTAGCAGGTTCTCCAAGATCCCCTACTTCATCATCCTCAACCTCCATGTTTAGACAGAGACGGTTGGGTGCATTTTTAGGCCTTTCGGACCTACGGACAGGAATTAATTCCGGTGGAGGACCCAGACTTTCAGGCTCTACTGGAATCTCGCTAGTGTTTTCAGAAGGTAATGTATCTATATGATCATCTTCCAGATCACAATCTCTCCCACTGAATTCTTGAGATATGAGATCTCTTTCAAGAAAATCTCCATACCTTGCAACAATTACTTTGTTTTCAGGTGGAAAGTAAAAATAGTAACCCATAGTTTCCTTAGGGTATCCTACAAAGATACACTTGACAGATCTCTGTTTGAGTTTATCAGCTGAGTCACGTTTCACATACGCCTCACAACCCCAGACCTTTAAATAAGACATATTCGGCACTTTGCCATGCCATATTTCATATGGTGTCTTATCAACCTTCTTAGTGGGAACCATATTAAGAATACGTATACCATCTCTATAAAGTTTCTCTGATAACATACTCGCTATTAGTATTTTATGGTATCGCATTATCCAAAAGAGACACATTGACAGATCTCGTTTAGTTTAGCAAGCTGGAGTCTCAGTTGACGTTTCGACTACGGTACTAATCCGGATTGAGGGAACCGTCTCACAACACACAAAGTCTCTTATAATTAAATTAAGGATACATTTCTAATTCGGCACTTGTGTGCGCCATGCGCCTTTATCTGTCTATATGGTGTATTATCAAACCTTCTGTTGTTTGGAGAACCATACTTAAGGGAATTTCTACGCCACTGCAGCAGAGATCTGAAGGAACATGGAATCCACAAAGAGGACGTCACGGGTTGATACTACCTATGTGGGGGTGGGGTGGTGGTGGTGGGGTTGTTTGTTTTTTTATTACCTATTTTCAAATTTGTGGAAGTACAATTTAGTCCACTCTCACTCGCAACACATCGTTAGTCCACGTTTCCTCTCTCACCTTCTACTGCGATTATGTACAGTATGTCCGCTCTCAGACCCGCCTCTCGCTCCCACCCCCCTCCCCCCCCCCCCCCCCTCCCCCCCCCCCCCCCCCCCCCCCCGCCCCCCTCTACACTTGGACCTGGAAAGCAAGACGTACCTGATATCATAAAACTAAACTTCAAAACTGAGTGCGTTTGATTTGTTTTCAATAATGTTTCTGAATTAAATTTATGGTTTTTCATGATTTTTTTATTTACCTGAAATTTGATGAATAAATGATCCACAACTTCATTAGATCAGGATATTAGAGCATCTGCGTTTGATTTGTTTTCAATAATGTAGATGAAAGCAATTACCTTTTTATGTGTACTAATGAAGTATGCAGGTGCTTTTTTGTAGTGGTCGTATATATATAGGATGTATAGTTAGCTTATGTTAATCCTTCAGCATTTTAATGTTGTTTTTGAAAGTTTCAATACTTATTCTGTACCAATATATTGCGCATAACTCCAGGTTACAAATGCGCGCAGTTTTTGAAAGATGTGTACAGATGCCTTACCTCACCGCTCTGATCACGATTCAGGTAGCGCAATGGTTACTTTTGTAACGTTAATGTGAAAGACTTACGTGTAAGGCTAAATTTTTGACAGTGATTCACTTGTATTGATTGAAGCAAGCAAATGATTTAAATTTCATAAAGTTTCGTGTAAGGCTGTCGGACCTACTAAGGGTCACTTTTTCTTTGCCTCGATAGTTTTTTCATTTTCAAACAGAGATTGGTGCTGAAATGTCTATAAGGGGGAAAGCTCTTTCTTTGAGATTGTAAAATGAAAAATAAGAGTCGAGAGAGAGAAAAATGGAGCTTTCGCTTGTAAGCGTCATTCTAGGAGACATCAGAGTTGGAAAATTGTGGCCACATATTTTTATTAAAAGACTACTACTTAGGAGGCTTTAGAGATTTACATAAGTGCCATAAAGGACAGTCGAGAAAAAATAATTGAATCTGGCGTGAAAGTGATCACAACACCTGATCTGATTTAAGTCATACACGACAACCTCCATGCGCTTCGTGAATTCTATTACTGTTTTCATTGGCTTTCTATTATAATAACTATAGTCTTAATGTTAGTGATCCCCACAAAAAAGCTTTTGTTTATACTTGCACTTGGAAAGATATCTACAAACATCAGTATCTAGCTTGTAGCAACGAATATATAAGTAATAGATTATCTACTGAGTCTGGCTTGTTTGTTAGCATTGTGTATCTTTCAAACAGTTGTCATAATTGAGTAATGCTCTTTGTTTAGATTAAATATATGCCATTTCGAAAGAGCTAATAGGTATTGCAGACATTGCATATATGAACTATTACTATTTAGTTAGAGTGTATAACAATCCTTGTAACCTCTAATGATATTGTTAGACGTAAACGATAATTGCATTGAGTTAATTGAGAAGTGCTAGTGATTAATTTATGCACTTGCTCTATGTGTTTATGGAGATGTGTGTTTATTTTAGGTGTGGCTTTTGAAAACAATACATTGTGATGGTGTTTGGGTACTCCAAGTCAATTTCGTGTTGCTTACATGACAATGTGATTCACTTTTTATTTTTGCAGTTAGTAAAACATATCAGTAGTTATCTGAGGTCATATCTAAAGGTTTAGTTTATGCCACTCATCAATTGATTTCATATTTGCTTAAAAGGTTCGAGGTGAGTAGCTAAATAAATATGCTCGGTGTATACGGTTAGTGTAATTGTCTAAGCTCAAAACGTAATGATTTTAAGATCGAAATATGCTGCTTTCTATTATAATAGATGGAATAGAAAGATCAAAACAGGGTCGCGGAATTTTACAGGACCCTATTTTTTAAAACTGGGTGCTTAGGTATTTGTTGTACCCCGTTGTATAAGCGATTAGGTAGTATCTTGAATGAGAATAGCTTCTTTAAAGTTACCATATCTGATGTCGCCTGGTCCCGTAAAGTTTTTAATCCCTACGGGTCACATGGTGCATTTTGATCATATGTTCTTGTTTCTCTTACGCACTGATCGTCATGTCAGTTTGCTCCGCTTGGATAGGATGGTGATATGTGCAGGAGTCGATTCTATTGAAACTCTTTTATACTAGAAAATACACAAGTGGTAGCAGGGAAGATTCTATTGAATATGCTAAGAAACACAATGGACCTGTTCATGTGACAAATAAATCTATCTAAAGCAGAGACATGAACTTATGTCATCTCAGTCATGAGGTATTTCGATTTAGTGTTGCTACCAACCCTTTGTTCTTTTTATGAAATTAGTGGCAATATGGCGAATACAGTCACGGAATTTTAAAGTTAAGGAAAAGTGATGGTAATTAATATGTTTGACGCAATATTGATCTAATAATTAGTGAATATTGAGTGAGTTGTAAACACCTAACCATGAAACAAAACGTGTCATATGCCACTTTCAGTTTTTTACTTGCATAAAATAAGGCACAATTTCACTTTATTGCTGGTGTGAATGAAGGAGATTGAGCATATGGAACCCGAGATTGGAGTGTTGTGAGATAGAGAGGTTCAAAAGACGTCGTTGCTAGAAACAACAAAATTGGAGTATGAGCTTTTGGATAATATCAACAGGAATGGCAAAGAGAAGAAACTCGCTAGAAAAAAGTAAGTTTTTATACATTCGTTATTTTTGTTACACCATCAAATACATAAATAAATGACCACCAACAACAACATATATGGAAATTGTATTCATAAGAATACAAACATCACTTAGTAATACAAAACTTTCTTTAACTTACATTTGTTTACTTCTACTTGGCTTTGTAGTAACATATATGGAAACTTTAGAAAACAAACATTACTTAGTTGACCTGCTTCAATTATAATGTACCTATGTCCAATCATCGTTGGTTTAATGTTAGATAAGTTTATGACGAATTTTTGTTCCTTTGTTTTTTAGGGACTTAACTGAAATCTCAGTGCGAAAGATGTTATGGATTTTAGGCTTGCAGAAACTCTACTTGCAGCACCTTTTGCTGACAAAACATCAGCAGGGAATAAATTTTCTTTTTTAAACATTCACAGATTAGGTTGTGCAAAAAAAAAGTTAAAGGTCGTAAACGCCTATTATATATGGATATCATGTCAGCCCACCGAAAGTCAATGAATCTGATTACTCAAAAAAAGAACATTCACATGAATCACTGAATTCCATTGACGTATGCTAATACCTAATAGTAATCGTTATACAATCTAATTTATGTGTTGTTCATTTAGTCTTTGAGATCCTGGCTGTTGGCATTACGCCATTGTGACAGTTGTTCACCCTCTCGCGAGAACATGGAAGGAAAGTCAGCTGGCTACATATATTTCTAGAGTCTTCTCTTGATGGAGTCATTTATCTATCTGATTCATGTCGAACAGGTGCAAAGGAAGTACCCAAAGAACTTAAAACAATGGTTATCAAAACAGCTATGCTTACTGGAGACTGTCAAGCTGCAAGATATCATACATTCATCACTTCTGCCAGAAGATAAAGCTAAAAACATACAACATTTTCAAAATGAGATCCTACAACTAATCGGTAGAAGACTTTTTGGGGAACAACGACGCATTAACTTTAGCCTATGCAGAAGTTGGGATATCAAGGGAATTTCGGTGGGATCTGCCATTGCTCACTGAAAAACTGGGCATACATGCAAACTAAAGTTCCTTGCAAAACAGTATTTATGAATCATCTTTTTACAATTAAGGTTAATATAAGAGTGCAACCATTCTAAGCGTTCGAAACTGAAAAAGTTATTTGATGTATATTCAGTTTGTTCCACCGTAGGTTAATCATAGCTGGGTGATAATCTATACCAAGTATTAGATGGGGCTATTGAGTTATGCTAATTTTCTGTCACTCGATTTGCCGACAAAAAAAACCATTATAACAAAAAAACCATTATAAGCTTTGTATATTTATAAACATTTCTTTAGTTTAAAATATGTATTCTTTTCTTGATATCAACCTTAGTTTTCAGGATAACACATGACATCAACCTTCAGTATTCATGATTTGTACAAAAGCAACCTCACTTGAAACAAATTATTGACAATTATTACCGTATATATAGGCGAAAATACAATTCGCATGCGGGGTTGAGGTAAGTTCCATAGTAAACACCAGATTGTGGTACTAAGAAAACCGTCCATCGGACGGGATGAGACCTAGTTTAGCATTAAATCTCGACCAATCTCCAAAGAAGAGAGCGAGCGTCATCCGCGCATATTGGAACAAAGAAATATTAGTTCCATTGCTAGATAGATAAACTCCTTTATAGAAGCATTTATTACAAGCTTCTAAGATAGAGACTTAAAGGGCTTACGTAATAATATGGAAGCTTATTTGTCTTGTATTGAATTTATATGTTAATGGTGACATTGGTAGCATTAGCGCAATAACACCAATAAGATCAGTGACACAAAAACGCCCATTGCGACTTTAATAGCGACTTCATGTTGAAAATAGCGACTAAATAAGCGATTCATGTCGAATGTTAGACATCGCTCAGAAACAGCTACATTGCAACATAAAATAGACAAGTCGCTATTTTTTTTTGAAGTATTATGAGAAGTCGTTACGTTTGTCGCTATTCGCTCGACATATATTACAAGTCGCAAACAACGAGCTGCCATTTAATAACGCTAAAGGTGCCGCTCTTATTAAATATGTGGCTGTCGCTACACAAGTCGTTAAAAAGGCCATGCATTTTCTTGTAGCGACATGGAATCGTTAGAAACTGTTTTGTGTCAATTGCATAGGTATGTAATTTCTATTTTGTATCTTGGTCAGTATATAACAAACAAAATATTTCTTACTTAAAAATTTAGTTAAATATAATATGAAATTATCTGTAATTCATAAGCTAATGCGATTTGTCTTTTTCTCTTCTTCTTCTTTTCTTTTTTAGGTTTATGATGTATATCGCGAAGTTACAAATGTGAATAATGAAATATTAAAAAAAACGAATTAATTTAGTTCATTTATGTTTGACTAGCTAACGACTAGCTTTGACTTCTCTAACTAAATAACTGACTGACAACCAATCATAAAAAGTTACAAATAAACCCTTAAACTATAAAATATGCAAAATTAACAGAATCCTTGCTCTACAAGTTATGGAGTGTAAGTTGATTCAAATTGCATGCTTTAGAGAAAGATGTTACATAACTTACCCTCGAGAATATGAAATTGAACTTTTTATAGGGGGGAACAAGAAACATTAGAACTTCAAATTTCGAACGTCCATTGTCCAAAAAATATATATAGTGCATGAAGTCCTCTAATACACAAGTAATTCTCTATATATAAATCTCCAGTCCAGTCACATGCATGCACACCCAAAAAGCTTACAAACAAACATTCTGTTAAAAACCAATATATCAAGAATCCACCATTAACGATTCCCCCAAAACTACAACCCATGCATGAAGTAATCCCGCAACTGATCACTGTCTCGATAATTTCATTCAACCATTTGATCCCTTTCACTTACACACACAAAAGCATTCTCTTAAGAATCCATTAATCTTTACAATTTCCACAAATCTCAACCTTCCCTTGCAAAATCACCATCAAGAATCCACGTACAATGAATGATCCTTCACAACCACAACCATCAGTACCCAAAAGACAATTAAGTCCTGATGTTGATACGTCCCCAAGTACTTCTTCTACGTCAACTAAACGTCAGCAAACCGTAGCAGCTCGTGCTACCGCCACTAGCAGTAGCCCAGCGAGCACTAATCAAGAATATATTGATCTTTTGTCGAACATTGTTGAATTTGATAAAAAATACGGGTCTTACCCTTTTTCTAACAATGAAAATCTTTGTAAGTTCTTTAGTGAGTGGAGTAGTAGGGATTATAAAAATATAAATGTATTGAGGGAAACTATTAATAAATTGGAGAATAGGTTTGATATCAGTTATCTGGAAGAGGAATCGTACGTTAATAATCTTGGTGATGATCAAGTAGCAATTTTTAATCTTTGGAAAAAGATATGGGGAAAAAAAGGTGATGATCAGGGTCATCAAAAGAAAGATTTGACTCAAGAAGATGATAGTAAAGATTCATCGTCAAAGCAATATGAAGCTAGCACTGGTCGGAGTGATGGGATAAGTGATCATAAAAAGGGTTCGTCATTAGCTTATGTATCGTTGCTAAAAAATCAACAAATTTGATTTGTTTTAGTTATTAAAATTTTACTAGTTCAATAAAGGTATAATGACAAACCCGTTTTAATTTAAACATTACACGCTTAACCCCGTATCATAAATTTGTTTGTTTGGAACATGTGATATTTAGACATAACATATCACTCTTTAAAATATATATAAGTATCAAGTGTTTTCGGCAATGTTTTTAAACCTCCCGTCGGAAAACGGGTCAAATTAAACGGGGCTGGGTTTTGTTCTTTTTCGTGATTTTTTACAAATAAAGCAAGTTAATTACATATACGTGTAGCATAATTTTATTTTTTACATGTTATATTTGTTAGTATATGTTTTTTATGCTCAATATATGAAATATTCATGATTTATATATATATTATTTGTATCATTAAAAATATTTTTTTTATTTTTTGTTGTGGAAGACCGGGCGTTGACCCGGCTGTCGAACCGGTAACCCGGTGACTCGACCGGGTCGATTAGAGACCCGGTTTTCAAAACATTGGTTTTCGGGTGGTTTTTATCGAAAACATATAGTATTGGTTTCTTAACTAGCCTGATTATGAGGTAAAATATTACTAGAAAACATATTACTCTTTAAAATATATTTAGATATAAAGTGTTTTAGGGTGGTTTTTATTAGAAAAAACATATAGTAGTAGTATTGGTTATCATCTTACTAAGAGAAACATTTTTTTGGTTTGTAAAATATGTAAAGGTTGTTTTGTAAAGGGATAAAGCCGTACGAACTTTTCAAATTTTATCGATTTTGTACGTATACTTTGAAAAAGCTGTACAATACCAACGAACTTTCATAAAGTGTTCTCATTTGCACATTTTGATGACGTGTCACGTTATTGATGTGCCACGTGTCAGCCTATCACGTATGACACGTCATCAAAATGTGCAAATAAGAACACTTTATGAAAGTTCGTTGGTATTGTACAGCTTTTTCAAAGTACACGTACCAAATCGATAAATTAGAGAAAGATAAATAAACAAAAGTTGTTTCGTAAATTTGCATTAAAAAAAATCAACCCTAATAATAAAGAGTCTACATTTGTATTTAATTGACAAGGGTTGGATTTGTATTTTGAAACTAACGTTTCACCAGTTAAATAAAAAAAGTTTTAAGGAAAACTGTATTAATTTGTGTGCGCTTATTTTCAAAGTTTGGTCTTGTCAATTTTGTGGTTCTGTTGCAAGTCGTTTTTAAGCAGCTTCTTTTGGTCGAATATAAACCTGGATTGTTGTGGTTTTTAAAACAGGTAATGATTGGATAGAAGACACTAGTGTTATCGGTGACCAAAATGATGATACAGATTCTAAAGGTAGTACTGATGAGGGAAGTACTAGTAACACGCAATTGGTTTGGATCTATTGCCTTATCAAATCACTCACCTTAAAGCTGTTGTTGACCTTGTAAGAGACACCTTCGATGGAATGCCACGTGCACCAGTTCCTACGGAAATGGGAGAAGGTGGAGCATTATTTATGCCCGGGATGAATGAAAATGAAAGTACTGTAGCAGTTTTTAAGCCAATGGCTAAAGAGGCCAAGTGTGAATTACGAACGCTGGCTGGAATTAGGAAAGGAACTATCGCAGGCGAAGGTTATCTCCGCGAGGCGGCGGCCTATCAGTTAGACCACCCGATAAGAGGGGATCGTGGAGAAACGTGTGTTGACCCCATTGGGTTTTCGGGGGTCCCACCAACTTGCATTGTTAAAATCCACGATCCTCTAAAAGAATAT
>BQNB010149449.1:4896-16166 GCA_026074375.1 Tanacetum coccineum | reverse complement strand
CCTTATATTTCTCTTGGTTGAGAAGTATTTTGGAAAGAATTCTTACGAGATTAATACTATACGTATATTAAATTTGTTTCTACCACACCAGGTAACATTCCCTTCAATACTTTGAGGCAATCCCTGATGAAAACTTCCATCATTTTCTTAGAATCTGGCACCATAGTAGGACACAAGGTTGACAATTCTTATAATCTTCTCACATATGCCTTGAGATCATTCCCTTTCACAGTCAGATGGTAAAATTCGTCTTCCATCTTCTGGACCTCAGTTCGGGGATAATATTGTCACCGAACTGAGGTCAAAAGCTTCTTGAATTCAACCCAGGTAATCTTGTAAGCTTTTTCTATCCCAATAGGTTGGGCAAAAGAATTCCACCAATATAGAGCTTATTCAGTTAAAGTACCAGTAGCAAACTTCACCTTGTAGTCTTCGGTACAGTTGCTACGGGAAAACACTGATTTAGTTAGCTCAAACCAGCAGATAAGTCCAACAGCTCCTTTTGAACCATTGAAGTTGATAGGTTGGTAGCTCATGAACTCTTTGTAGATACACTGTCTTGCTACATGAGCTTCTCTTTTTTCGGTGTTCCTATTTGTATTGTCAACATTTGCCATTGTTGTAGCTTGTGCTTCCAGAGTTGCAGTAACACTGTCAGCAACTAGTGTCTTGATGGTAGCTTGAGTCATGGCTGGTGCTTCAGATGTTGATGTCCTTTTGGGAGGCATTCTATCAACATAAGACAACACGTAATCACAAGTCTTATTTTTGAACTTTAAGCATTTTTAACAATAGTGATATTGAAATCATAAATACTTATTTGATATGGATTCTAACAAGCATCTGATTTATTAGAAGTCACGGTATGATTCATAAAGATGACGACAGAGATAATGATGCATATTATTAAAATTTCTCATGTATCGTTATCTCCAGGGTTGGATATAGGATGAATAATATAAATCGCTAATATGAAACAACAAGGTATAACGGGATCACCATTGTATTATATCATGAACAACTTGCCTGTGTACTGTACATAGTCAAAATTTGACAAGTGTTGTTATTTATACCACACATCCCGTGGCTAGGTTCTAACAAAAGCTATGCATTCCGAAGACTTTCCTTATATCTTAGGGATCGTACCTGGATATATTTTGGATGATTTGTTTCTAGATTGCTATTCCTGAACGCGAGCAGTGCAATTTATTGTTATTTTCCCATTGCTTTCTTTGAAGTTTAGCAATTTAAGTACGAGACTCTCGGAGTTCAGCTTCCAGATTGTCAAAATCTTATTGTATGATCACCCGGCCATTTCCGAGACCTTCTATTTTGTCTTCTATGTGCTCAATGCGGTTAAGAGAGAGTTCATCTAGGTGATTCAAAATTTCCTCAATTTGCTCCTTGTGACGTTCTAAACTTGTCTTACGAGAGTTTTTTCCTATCTTAAATGCTTGAGGTAGGGCAGAAGTAAAGGAGGATGATCGGTTACGACCTCGTTTCTTAAGTGGCAATAATTCCTCAGGAAGAAAGAATTCTTGAGGATTAAACATTAGAGATAGCATTGAAGATGGAGGCACAATATTTTTTGTTGGGTGGTGGAATAGGCGATTCATTTGAGCATATTTTTGCATGCATGACTTATATAAGGGTCATATGAAAAAGTAATATTGTTGGTGAAGCTATTGGAACTAAACCAAATGAGTTATTTGAAGAGCTAAAGTAAGTTTTTCCTGGTGAAGCTGGGACATAGCCCAGAGAAGCCGGGATATAGTCCAGAAGTTAGAGGAAAAAGCATCCTTAATATCAGACGTAGGGTGGTTGGGATAAGACATCATTCTGTTAACAATCCAGCGGTAAATAACATTAGTGATTTTATTTTATAGTATTATAGTTATGTACTTTACATACTATTCCGGAAATATAGTGGCACGGAGGACTTTCTTAGATGGAAAATAAAAGTAGTTATAGTTAAGGTTTCAACCTTGTTCTTTATAACCGTGGCTCTAATACCAATCTATAACACTCCCATTTTGACATATAGCAGCGGATGCTAATCTGAGTATTTATTGCGTAGTACAAACAGTCTTTATATCATAGAAAAATGACTCAAAGAGATGTTTTTAAAAGTAAGTTCTCATTCTTTATTTCTTTAGAGTTTTTACAAACAGATGTCCAAAAAATCTCATGAAACATAAAGTTTGAATGATAAAGTTTAGCATCTTCAAGTCGTGCAACTTCGTGCCATAAGATGATCTAGTTACCTGAGATAAACATGCTTAAGTGTTACATCCAAAGGTGAGTGAAATTCATTAGGTTTATGGTAAACTGTTTGAATATAAGCTTCAACTAGTGGGTTACGTTGTTATACCCCATAAGTGTAAATAATTGTAACTGTGTACTAATTATTATAGAATAAACAGTATTATTGACCTAAGCTTATTTCACCGAGACCTTGTGATAATCAATAATCATAAAGTAGTTGCCCAATGGGTGACTTTGCCAACACCCGCATAGTGATTCAAATGAAAAGTGGTTTGGTTACCGAAAAGTATAGGTACACCTTCGGGAAGTAGTCCAAATAGATCTATTATCTAGCATTCACGCTTACTCCGAAAAAGTAATTAACGATTCTGTTAGTGGGGTCTTAATGCAAAAGTAAAAGACTTACGGCCAATAATTTAATCAGGATAACTTACTGTTGGAAAAATACTCGTATTTATGGTGTATTGCATGTATCCCCTTCACAGGGTTTATGAAACGTTAGATGATTTAAAATGCGAGGCTATTAACTCACCTTAACAGGGAAATATGATTGTTGATAAAAATAGTATATCACCGTGATAGTAAACGGCTCGTCACGAACCTAGGTAATATGTCAAGTCTTAGTGTTTATTGTTTCAAAACTTTATAAAGTTTAACGTATTACTTTGATTTATAATTTATGGAATGTTGGTATCCTGTTCGGACCATCATAATTAGTTGTATGTAGTAAACGTTTGAGGAGCCAAGACACTTTAAATCGTAAATCCAGCAAACTCGTCAAAACGTATACTCAAATGAAACTCCTTACATGAAGTTTCCTAGTAACGTGATACGAGAAAATTTTAAGTTTCTTCAAAAGTTAGTCAATGATAAATTACGTTAAATATATAACGTAATTGTTTTATAATGCGTCGATCGATGTTTGTAATAATGATTGATAGTGTCGGGGTTTTATTAAAATTGAGCTCTTATAATATTAAATATATATTTTTTTAATTTATATAAAAATATTTACTTTTTTGTTTTAAGGTTTGCAAAAGGCAATTAATTACATTGGTTTATAAAACTTTTAATAGTTTAGTCCTTTATATTATAAGTTTATAATATTTACTTTAGCGTTAGAACTGGCAAGATAGGTCATTATAGTTATACTTTAGAATAATGACATTTTCAGCCCTTAGTTATAGATGTTAGAAAGTTACAACTTTATACCCTATGCATGAAAACATTTGTAATCAAGTCCAAAAATGCCGTGCAAGCTTATTTTTAGGTTCCAAATGATATTTGCCAGGTTATAAGCTTATTAGTATAAGCTTGAAATAAGATGTTCTAAGGTAACAAAAATTTAGAAAAAGGATTCGTTAGCTAGAAAATCAAAACGGGTCGTTTTTAGGGTTTTTAAAAAAATGCATGGGTTTGAGGATTCTAGGCTTTAACATGAGTTTATATAGGATCTTAGGAGTCTTATGAACATTTTAAAACAGATTATGAGTTTATTGAACCAGATTATAAGCTTACTTGAGCTGAAATGGTTTTTTTTGGGTTTGTACGCCTAGAAACGCCTTTAATGGCTTCTTTTTCTTGATTCTTGGTTTCAAATTTACTGAGTTCTTCCTTCTTTGATATTCCTTGGTCTTCCTTAATCTTTTTTAAGACTCCATTTGTATGTTTGATGAGTTTTGAGGTATGATTTGAATGTGTGTGTGTTTCGGCTATATATAGGGCTCATATCCCTTGGTGCCCAAGTTTTATGCTTGGAGTAGGGATTGAGGGTTATAGAGTGATGACCAATGAAGAATAGTGATGAGTATAGAGAGCTAGGAGTGTAGCTTTGAATGGTAGAAGGGTGTAGAGGTGGTTCGGTTTACAAAGGGGTGACAAGGAGGTTTTTGGAGTGCAAGTAGCGTACAAGGTGGTGAGGTATCAACAAGATTGTCATCAGGAGAATTTTTATCAACCGAATCTTCGAGAATAGAATCCATTTCCTCGATAGGATCATGGTTAAGCAAATACTCTATTTCTCGAAGATCGGATTCGGCATCAAAGGGAAGGTAATCAATTCCTGGTGGAAATGTAAAATGAGCGAGTTCATCGGCGAACTCCTTAAGAGAATAGTCGCTAGTCTCAGAAATCGGGAGACTAGGTGAAAAAGAAGTGGTACTGCCACTTAAAGGGTTATCATGATATAGAGGGAGATCTTTGGTTTTATCAAGATTTAGCAAGTTCTCAATAATGTCTCCTTCCAGATCAAAGATATCATCATTAACTTCCGGTGAAGTTAAGTCGTTATGAGAAGTGAGAGAAGAAATGGGATTGCCACTTGGATGATTGGTAATATTTTCATTTGCAAACAAGTCCTTAATATAATCTTCATAAGAGACATTGTGAATGTCAATCATGTTTATTGATTCTTTTTTAGGTGTATTAGAATATCTTGAAGTGTCATGTCTCATGTTCAAGATTAACCTTTCGTCACCGTCACGGAGAATCATCTTTTCTCTGTGAACGTCGATCAAAGCATGAGCGATCCATAAGAAAGGTCTTCCCAAGATGAGGGGGACTCGAGGATCGATTTCGTAATCAACGATGATGAAATCGGCTAGGAATGTAAATCTTCCAACCGGAACAAAGACATCTCTTGCAATTCCAACCGGAGTGCAAATCTCCCGGTTAGCAAGTTCAAGGGTCATTTGGGTGGAAATAAGCTCGGGTAAACCTAACTTTTTCCAAACCGAGAGTGGCATCAAGTTGATGCTAGCACCTAGATCGGCTAGGGCTTTGCACTTGAGCTCACTAAAACCACACGGAATGAGAAATTTCCCAGGGTCACCTAGTTTTTCGGGTAACTTCTTAAGGATAACCGCTGAGCAATTTTCATTGAGGGGTGTATTTGCCAATTCTAAAAGTTTCTCCTTGTTGGAAAGGAGACTCTTAAGCATCTTTTGGTATTTCGGGATTAGAACTAATGCATCGGCAAGAGTGATATTAATGTGAAGTTGTTTAAACATTTGCCAAAATTTGTGAATTTGGACTTCATCTTTTTCTTTCTGTTTTTCTTGGTTCATTCTTGACGGATAAGGGATATGAGGATGACGAGGATCCCTTTGGTGAACCACATAATTTCTTTGAGAAGGAGGTTTAGCTTTTTGGACGAGAGGAGGTGGGACCTTAATGGTAAACTCAGTGAGATCCTGGTCTGTTAAAGTCTCCTCTACACGTTCATCCTCCTCTGGATTAATGAATGGAGGAGGCATAGGAACGGAAGGTCCATCAAGAACAAGACCACTTCGAGTGGTAATGGCTTTCAATTCACCTTTTGGGTTAGCAACGGTGTTGCTAGGGAGAGATCCCGTACCCGAGGTAGAAGCGGTGTTCATCTGAAAGAAGCTTGCCATCATGTTCTTAAGCTCGTTTGTGTAGCCAAGTTGTTCATTTGAGTTTGCATTGAATTGATCTTGTTTTCATTAACCCTGATGTAGTTTGTTAATTCTTGTGGTAAAGCAACCGGAGGTTGGGTATTAGGGGCTTGATAATTTTGAACCTGATTCTGATTATGATTAGCACCCTGGAAAAACTGATTTCTACCCTGATTGTTTTGGTTGTTTCCCTGATTCCGGTTTTGATAAGGCTGAACTTGGTTGTTTTGATTTTGATTGCTTCGGTTTTGATTTTGATTCACATTAAACCCTGGTGGTCCGAGATAATTGTCCGAACGATAGCTAAGCAGATTGCGGTTACCTTGAGGTTGGTAGGAATTACCACCTTGATTGTAGGCTCCCACAGCATATACGTTCTGATTTTGGCCAACGGTGGCTGGACAATCATTGTAAGAATGAGGACCACCACAAGTCTCGCAACTCGGTGTTACGGTATTAACTTGTTGGTTTGTTTGAAGCACTCTTGTTAAGTTCCTATTCATTTCTTCCATTTGAAGCTTAAGGGATGCTATTTCTGGATTAGAAGAAGTGATAGAACTCGATGACTCATTTTCGTTGAGAGAAAGTATCTATATCATTGTGTATGGGCGGTCATATTTTCGATGTGATCATAGAAAACTCTTCGGGGAGGCCTTTTTTTAATGGTCGCCAGAAGTGCATTGTTGGTTATCACGATGCCTTAATGTTAGCCGTTATAGAAGGTATTCTATTTGAGTCAGGGTTAAACATGTTTGTGGTTAGGACATCGATCAATTGTAAGCTTTATAAAGTTCCAAGCTTAGAAAATGACTCATCGGGGTCTTTGGACAGAATTTGTAATATCATTCTCAACTTGGTCACCACAGTGGTCGTCGGGAAGTATTTTACGAGAAATATTTTTTTTTTTTTTGGCCCCCCAATTTGGTCAAAGATTTGATAGAAATTCCACTTGGCAAACGTCAAAACCATTCGCGGCACGATCTTTGAAGAGGGAAGTTTGTTTCCAAGGAAGAGATGTTGGTCGAAGGGCGTCATCGAAGAACCCCATTCACTTTTCATGCTTTGGGTGACAAGCAAAAATTTGCAGAGCATGCTTGTTGGCAATCATCTCCCGGTCGCGAATGGACACGAATTTCTTTTTTGAACTTGTTTTGAATCATGTCTTTCTTAAGTCCAAAAGTCGTTGCTTGAGATTGCTATCGGAGCCATGGTCCACCTAGACCATCTAAATCGGTTGGCAAACTCCTCCATAGTCGGAGGTAAGGAACTGGTAACACATCCTCGGCGGGAGGTGGCCGGCACCACGGGACTCCATTAGGCCTCTTACCACCTCCCATTGTTTACGTATGGGAGGATTATCAAAAGGTTCTTCAAGATTAAAAGGATCAACAACTACCGGTGGGGCTTGTTGTTGAGGACGGTTTTGATTACGAGATTGAGAACGAGTGCGCATGCACTTAAAATATAAAAAGAAAATTTACACTAATTTTTTTTGTTTTTCAACAATTTTTCACAATCTATTTTAATAACGGACAACGAGATAAGACACTTAAACCTAATAATCAACAAGCTTCTCGGTAGCTCTTTAAAAGAATTAACTTTTAAAGGTGAGCCGTACGTCGCTAGTGACACAAAAGGTAAGTTTTTGATTCTTTGGTTCGGGAACTTATTAATGGATAATACTTCAGTTGAAAGTATTATATGTTGGTGTTCTTTTACCAACTTGATGATTTTTATTGATAATTAAGGACAATTTTTTTTTATATTTTTGATTTCTTGATTTTTTTTTTGGTTTTTATATATATAAATATACTAATAAAAGAAAAGGAAAAATATTTTTTATTTTATTAATGGATAATACTTCAGTTGTGTGAGGAGAAACTTCAAAGCAATCTTGACCTTTCATTATGCTTGGTGCCCTAGTCCTACAATTGAAACCCTTGAAAATTTTGGCCAATGGTTGGGTTTAGGATTGCCAAGCTGGATATGGCAGCTAGTGAGGTGGGAGTGAGTGGGAGTAATGGGTTTTGTTGGTTTGTTGCAGGTGTAGAGACAAAAACGAAGGTGAACAATAGTTAATGGCGTTTGGCGGGAAGTGGGTTTTGGTTTTAACAGGGGAAGTGTTTAGTGGGTTGTCAAAATTGGCCCCTCAAGTATATATATATTGTGGCAATTTAAGTCCTTGTGGAGTTTTGAAAGTTTGGGGACTGGCAAGAATGGTCCTCCATTGTGCTATTTGGTTTATCATGGAAAGTCCTTGTGTGGTAACGAGAGTTAGGGGTTAAGGCTTATAACACTTAACACCCGTTAAGTGCAATTTGGGCCATTAAAGAAGGAATTGGGCCGTGTGTTTTTAATAAGGAATTACTGGGCCTATTTTTTACTTACTTCGTCAAGTGGAATGATAAGATCTTCATTTAATAAACATTTCTTTAAATTCGACACATGGAATGTATTGCGAACTCCTTGAAGCTCTCGGGGTAATTTTAGTTTATATGCCTCCGGACCTACTCTTGATAAAATCTTGAATGATCCAATATAACGGGGATTTAATTTCCCACGTTTTCCAAATCGAACAACACCTTTCTACGGTGATACTTTCAGCATAACCTTGTCATCCACTTTGAACTCCAAATGTTTACGTCTCACATCCGCATAACTTTTCTGTCTACTATGAGCAGCTAATAATCGATTCTTGATTTGCACAATTATCTCTGTCGTTTCGCGAATCATTTCTGGTCCCGTGAGTTGGGCATCTCCAACCTTACTCCAACATACAGGCGATCTATGTTTTCTCCCGTATTGAGCTTCGAAAGGTGCGGCTTTAATACTAGCGTGATAACTATTATTGTATGAGAATTCAGCCAAAGCTAAGTGCTTATCCCAGTCACTACCAAAGTCAATCACGCAAGCACGCAACATGTCCTCTAATGTATGTATTCTTCTTTCACATGGACCATCAATTTTAGGATGGTAAGCAGTGCTCATATCTAAATTCATCCCTAATGACTTTTGAAGAGATCTCCAAAACCTTGATGCGAAACGAGGGTCTCCATTTTATACAATCGAGTAAGCTTCTCCATTTTATACTTCTCATTCATCGGAATAAAGTGAGCAGATTTAGTCAATCGGTCAACAATGACCCAAATTGAATCATATCCAGATGGTGTTCTTGGAAGCTTTGTAATGAAATCCATTGTAATTCTCTCCCATTTTGAAACAAGAATTTCCGGCTGCTGAAGTAATCCTGACGGCTTTTGGTGTTCAGCCTTGACTTTAGCACATGTCAAGCATTTACTGACATACGTCGCAATGTCAGCTTTCATATTCGGCCACCAGTATAACTTCCTTAAATCATGGTACATTTTATCCGATCCAGGATGAATGGAATATTTTGATTTATGAGATTCCAACATGATTAGGCCTCTTAATCCTCCAAATAATGGTAACCATACTCGTCCTTTCAGACATTTCGTACCATCGGAAATAACTTTAAATGGCTCCCATTCGCCACTAAATCCTTCAGCACCAATATTTTCCTCCTTGCACGCTTTAACTTGTGCATTTTGAATTTGTTCGGGTAAATTGTTATGTACCATCACCACTAAAGCACGCACTCAAATCGGTTCCTTATCCTTCCTGCTCAACGCATCAGCGACAACATTCGCCTTTCCCGGGTGATAACGAATAACACAATCATAATCACTCAGAAGTTCAATCCATCTATGCTGCCTTATATTTAGCTCTTTCTGATCCAAAATATATTGTAGGCTTTTGTGATCGATGTATACCATACACTTAGTGCCGTACAAATAATGTCTCCATAGTCAAAGAGCAAAAACTACCACTCCTAATTTCAAGTCATGAGTCGTATAATTTTCTTTATTCTTTCTAAGTTGCCTAGAGGCGTACACAATCACCTTTTCTCGTTGCATCAACACAGCTCCAAATCCTTTAAGGGACGCATCGCAATACATAACAAAGTCTTCGCTTCCTTCGGGTAGTGATAATATTGGCGCACTACACAATTTCAGCTTTAACGTTTGAAATGCCTCTTCTTCGTCGTTGCCCCACACATACGGCTTATTTTTCTGAGTGAGTTTAGTTAATGGTTTGGATATTAGAGAAAACTCCTTAATAAACCTTCGATGATAACCTGCGAAACCCAAAAAGTGTTGCACTTCCGTTGGTGTAGCCGGTGCAGCCCAATTTTTAATGGCTTCAATCTTCGCAGGATCAACATGAACTCCACTACTATACAAGTTGCATTGTCATACATTACATGTCACCATCTAATGCTATACAACTCCAAAAGACTAGTTCTACTAACTGACATCTCAGTTTAGTTAGTGATTTACAAAAGATACTACAAATGATAAACTAATCTATTAAGAGTCACTAGGTGGTCCACATGGCTCGGAAGGTCCCTCGGTCCCATCAGAAGTAGAGTTCTTTGATTTCTTTCTCGGACGCTCAGTGTCTTCATCATCAGATGGCGGCTTCGGAACAGCCCCAATACGAACCATATCCAAGTAGAACATCTTATTCCACATTCGGGACTCATGCAACCTCCTCTCACCAATATCACGCTCCATACAAGCCCACACCAACTTAGTCTCAGTCTCAGCCAATCTTTTCTTCAATGTGGCATTCTCCCCGCTCTCCAAGACCTTCACCCTCTCGAAAACATTACCCAAAGCACGCTCGACATTCTCTAAATCATGATTAAGTAACTCCCTTTCTTTTTCCCCGATTTTATTCTTAGATTTGAGAAGAGCAATCTCAGTTTGGTTTGTACTTAACTCAGCCTCCGTAAGTCTAGCTCGTGCACGGGACGTCTCCAAATCATGTCTCAAAGCCCAAGGTGCTAATCCACCAACATATGATGAGTCGCGAGCAGAAGATGACTCTCCTAGCTCATATATTCCCCTCGGAAAGTCGCGAATAGCAAAAGGCTTTTAGGTAAAAGTCCCAACAGTAGCCTTGGATGCAACTTCGACCTCGGGTGCAACATCAACCTTGGGTGCAACATCAATCTCCTCGTCCTTTGACTCAGAATCGGATGACACATCTCTAGGTGGCAGGATTTTGTCACCCTCCACCTCATAAGGAAATATCAACTCAGCATCATCCTCGAGCTCAATATTAACATCTTCCTCGGGTTCTTCCTTTGGTTCCTCCTCGGGATCTTCTTCTGGATCTTCTTTAGGATCCTCATCGTCATAATCAACCAAATCAATATCATCGGGAATGTCTACCATTTCGTTAGGATCATGGATATCCGCAACTTGGTTTGGCTCGGGAACAACTGGGTTCACTTCGGGAATAGCTTCGTTTGGCTCGTTAAGATGATTAGGGTTCTCCATGACAATTTGCGTCGTATAAATATCTTGTATTGGTATTAAATAATTACAAAATTAACATTTATATTCAAATAAATGAAAATTTCATTCTATAACATATATATATTTTTCCATATATATATATCGATAAATAAATCCTTCTCATTCTTGTCCATTGGTAATTCAGAGATTTCGCTTGCACAGTTATAGTTAAAAGATTTCAAAAATCCTTTCATTCATTTTTTTT
>BQNB010149448.1:0-16167 GCA_026074375.1 Tanacetum coccineum | reverse complement strand
CTTAGCCTTTTAAGCTTATCTAGGTTAGTTTAGACTCCCTTTAACTTATTTTAGTCCAAGTCCTAGCTTAAACGACCACACAAGCCAAATGACTTAGCTTTGCAAGCCTTTTAGCCTTTATAAGCTAACTGTCGAAGTTTAAGCTTATTTTTAAGCTTATTAAGTGCTTTTCGTAAAAAGTTGTAGTTGACAAAGTTGTTAAGCCCCACGAGCTTAACAACTTTGCCTTTTTGAGTTTTCGAAAAAAAAGGGGAAAGACAAGAGGCCCGGGTGAGCAAGACTCGAACCCGGGACCAATCGATACAATCCCCTTTATAACACACTCCTTACCACTGCGCCCTTGGGTCTTTTTCGTTAAAGACTCAAGGGCTTAGTTATTTAAGGGGGTTTTTAGCTTGTTAGGCTAATAAGCTGTCAAAGCTTATTACGGGCTTATTTTTTAAGCAAATTTCGTGTTTCTTAATTTTCGTAGATTAATCATAGTGTAAAGCAAATTTGGTAAATTTTTCAGAATTTTTCGTAGTCATTTAATATTTTTTATAATTTAATTTAGTTAAAAGTTTAATTAATTCATAAAAAATACAAAAATTATCAAAAAAATATTTTGCTTTTTTAGAAAATTTTATTTTGTCATTTAGTTTGTAGGAAAAATTTGAAACTTTTCGTAAAGTCATTTTTACAACTTTTCATTTTTTAAAGATTTTAGGTTTTCCCCCCTTTGTTCGGGATTCGTGCTTCCGTTTTTCAGCTTAATTTCGTAATTTTTAGGTTTTTCTTAAACGTTTTTATTTGTTATTGATTAATTTGACTTTTTCAATCTCTCAAATCAATTCCTTCCTTCAAACTCGAATCTTCGACTGTATCGATTCTCCAGTACAGCCTCGTTGGGGATAAACGACCCGGGAACATTCTATACTACTTCTCGGTATTATTGACCTTGTTGATTTTTAGACTTATATATTTTATATTTTATTATATATTATATATGGTGTAAAAATTCGCAATCAATTTTTGGCGCCGTTGCCGGGGAGGCTGTGAAAACGATTATCGTTACGTTTGACAATTTGTTTTTGAATCTGTGAATATTTTCTTTTATAAACATATAAAAAATACAAAAATATTTTTATTTTCTTTTATTAGTATAATTATCATATAAAAGCAAAAGAAAAACCAAAAAAAAAAAACCAAAAAGATAAAAACATTGTCTTTAATTATCAATAAAATTCACAAATTGGTAAAAATACCAAAATATAATATTCTCAACAGAGGTATTATCATAATAACTTCCGGTGAACTTGTTGGTTCCCAACTCGAACAAAAGATTTAAAACTTGCCTTTGTGTCACTTGTGAAATACGGCTCACCTTTAATTGATAAACAAACTATAAGAGGGGTATAAGGAGGGTTGTTCCGAGGAACTACGACCCGAAAGGAGAAGGTTTTTAATAGCTTCGCGCTTTCCCGCTCCTCCGCTCCTTTGTGCGTTTGTCTTTTAAAGAGCTACCGTGAAGCTTGCTGATTATCAGGTTTAAGTTGTCTTATCATTTTGTCCGTTAAAATAAATTGTGAATTAATGGAAAAACCAAAAATAATCTTCTTTTTCTTCGTATCATTTAATTCTTTTCTTATCCATCTTTATGTTTAATTCTTATGACGTCATTCGATTATCGTTTGAATCCGATTTACGCGATTAAAGAATGCTCGTCTTGTGGAAGTTTGTACACTTCAAACTGTGGTTGTTCGAAAGGGAGTCTTGAAGACAAGATTCTTGTTCCAATACCCGACTCGTCTCAACGATCCTTTAAAATTGAAAATTTTTGTCTCGATTGTGGAGACCCAATTCATGGTCTTCATTGTCAAGGATGTGCTCTAATACAAAAGACATTCGAGGAAGTCCTTCAAGACTTCCAAGACACTTCCAAGTCATCCGATGACAATACCAACGTTGTTAATGCTCCTCGAGAGCCATTCGTTGTTAATCAGGACCCCGGTGAAAATTCCTCACCAAGTCCTCCACACATTGACCATTGTTGTCACGAGTGCGGTAATTCGTTAGATGGAATCTTTTGTCGACAATGCACGTGTAAGTCTTGTGGGAAAGGTGCTCATTACGGTTATAATTGTCCTCCGAAAGTTCCGATTATCTCTAATCCGGAACCCATGCACACTCAAAAACCATTAGTGAGCACCTATAAACTTACAATGTTTACAAAACAATTCTTTTGGTACATGCCAAACAAATGTGGTTTGCAAATGTATACGATGGAGTTTGTTTTCATTGTACAAGTTGGAACTGGAACACAATCAATTTTGCAACTCGTTTCTTCTAACGATTTCCAAGTGTTGCCAAAAACCATCCTCCACAACCACCAATACGTACCAATACTCTCGTGAGTTATTGTGGAACGATTTCATTACGTTACGATAGTCCACCTCAAGTCCGTTTGTCTACAACCAGGACCTGTGTTTCAATCAAAACTTTGATTATTTCCAAAAAATTCACGAGTTTTCCACAACTATTTCCTTGATGTGTAAATTGCGGGGGGACCCATGGAAACTTACCAATGTCAAACCAATGTATGAAGATATTATCATGAGCAAAATTCTTGCTATGATTATAATTCTTTTGGTTTTGACCCATTTCAACCCCCGCAATATACCGTCAATCATCCAATCTTCAATTCCCAAAATGAGCTTCTCAATTCTAGCAACAAGCTTATGGAACAAATGGCAACCTTATGTGATTTGGTTGGTCAAGCTATACAGAAGAAGGAAGAAGAAGAGCGAATCGCGGAAGACCAAGCGGCTAAAGATCGATATTGGAAGATTCCCATTTGCTACGATGATGACGAAGACGATACCTGCAATACACCGTTTTTACAATCAGAGGAACCGATAATTATAAGTATGGGGGACGAGCATTTGACACTACTATCCAACAACGGAATTAGCCGAAGTAATAGAGTCTAGTGTTGAGGACCTTGTCCCAATCCCAAGTGAGTCCGAGGGTATTCCCGACAGTGTGTGTGATGTGCCTCTTTGTGAAAATACCCACTCTTAAGCTCTCAATAACATTTGAGATTGTTGATCATTTGACAATGATATTCTTCGAGTGATGACGATTCTTCCTACGGTGAGGATATCGATTATGTCGATGCATCACCTCCCGATGCTGAGATCGTCAGCTTAGAGGTAGTGGAGATTTTGTTCAGAAATTGGAAGGATTGATGATGATATTCTTTTAACAATCAAAGACGATATCCTTCGTGAAAAATTGTTGAATGTCAATCTTCTTATTGCTAAGATCGATGCATTAAGAGATAATCCCACTCCATCTTCCGAAGTTGTGATCAAATCTACCTCCTCTGTCCTAATCTTTTTTTTGGAGGTGACTACACTATGATAATTTCCGAATCTAAAACTTTCTGCTTTAATTTGGAAGAGAATAGTTGTGGCAGTACCACTACTCGTTCTGATTATTCTCTTCCAGATTATGAAGCTTTCTATTTTGATAATGATCATATTGAAGAGAAGAGTAGTGGCAGTACCACTACTTATTCTAATATTTCTCTTTCTAAATATGATTCGTTTATCTTTGATCTTTCGAATGATCCATTCCCTCCTGCCGATTGGAGTGACTTTTATCATGAGGAGTTCTCCGATGAACTTGCTCACATCATATCTCATCCGGATCTTAAATGTTTCTATTTTAAGATTGAGCCCAATCCGGGAGATTTGATTGACCTTGGGATTCGTGAGAACCTTTCTTCTACGACAAATGTGAATTTACCATTCGAGGATGCCTAATCTCCTCTCTTCGCTTATGTTGTATGGATCTTTCTTTCTTTTCTTACGTATCCCATTACTCCACCATATCTTCTCTCTTGCGGGAATGAAGATACCATTTTTGACCCCGGCATCTCCGTTTATCATTCTTTTATGCCGAGTGTATCTCATCAGAGTGGAACTTTCATGAAATTCAATGTTTATCCAAACCACTTGAATGAAAGTCCGATGGAGATTTTATCTTCCACTTGCTCCCCCATGGACCAATGAATTTGGGGTCGAGTCGAGCTTGTGACTCGGTTAACAAAAACAAGGCGCTTCGTGGGTGGCAACCCATGCTTATCCTAGTAGTAGTAATGAATAAGTATTTTGTATTGTGAGGAGACTCGCCTCTTTCTTTCTCGTATGCTTGTGTTTTTGCTGTATGTCCAGGATTTCCTGGAGTTTGAAGCCTCTCGTGCTCGCGGTTTTGTCCTTCGATCACAAGAGCTTCAAATCCTCAGCTTCATTTTGGGAATCCAATATCCTAATCTTATCGACTAACGTTTATCTTTAGCATAATTCATAAACGGCTTAGGATTTACGTAGAGACCCTTCTTAAAACATTGAGGACAATGTTTAATTCTAGTATGGGGGGATCTTCGATTTGATTGTGCCTGCAGCCGTTGTTTTCACGTAATCCCGTTTTTACCACCAAAATTTTTACCACCAAAATACCAAAAAAATGAAAAAAAAAATTTCAAAAATAAAATAAGTGTTTTGTCACAATTTTGACTTTCCTGCTGGGTAGAATAAGAATAAATTTTGACTCGATCGAGCATGTTGAGCTCTAGCTTGTTCCTTAACTTTTAGACTAAGCGTTCGCGAATCTTCGCGAAGAACGAAAAATGATAGTGTTAATTATGAGTGGGATGCTAAACAAGGATTATTTGGAAATCTTAAGAGCTCATGTGTGTAATTTGTCGCCTTTTCTCCCATAAGCTCTTAACCGAACTAATAATACGTGCTATTTTTGAAAATTAAACTTAAATCAACAAATTTTTGAACTTGAAATGTAGTCGATATCAATAATTTTAGTCTTAGTTCAAATTTATACTTAAATTTTTCAAAAAGAAGTCTTTTCTATATATCGCGAAATAAAGTGAAAAATGAAAAAATGAAAAAAAATGAATAAATGAATGATGAATAAGGCAATTATATAAACTGTGGGCTGATAAAAGTTTACTGTCTCTTGCCGGCTCACAACCGATGTGGCAGTCTTCTAAAGAAAGCCCATAGTAAGAATATAAATCTGAGACTGATAAAAGTTTGCTGCATCTTGCAGGCTCACAACCGATGTTGCAGCCTTCTAAAAGGTCGAGGGTTACAATTGCATAAATGTTATGTTTAATATTAAGTTTGAATTAATAAATAGATTTCTTTTTGTTAAATTCAAATATGCTTTTGAACTTTGACTATTCTATTTTAAATTTTTCTAAATAAACTATGTGTAAACGGGAAACCTAAGAGTTTTTGAAACCGAAGGTCTGTGAGTCCCGATACTAGTCTCTGTGGGGTGTCAAAAGCCTGGTCACTTAGCCGCAAGGTTGGGATGTGCCGAGACGAAAGTCGCTACATGGGATGATCTCGCCTTCAAACTCATTATTCTCGGGTAGAATGTGAAACATAGAATTTTGCAAAACGTTGATCCATGGTTGAAATTCAAAATGGCACATTCACTTAAGATATAATAATTGCCGGGAGTGAAAAGTTTACAAGTTGCAAATATGAGTAGTGTTAGCATCTTAACTTGTATTTAACGGTGATTTTGTTTTAAGCTTTGTTTGGAATAAGTGAAAAATCTGGGACAATGAATTTATCTTTTTGAGCATTTTAGGATTGAAATGCGTCTTATTCTATGATCCCAAATAAAAATAACAAAAGTCGAATAAGGTAGTTAGTTGCTTAAAAAGAAAAAGTACAAAAAAATGAGAAAATGAAAAAAGACAAAAAGACAAAAAGATGTGTGGAAATAAGTGTATATATTTAAAAATGGTAAAAACGGGGCTTTTCGAAGCTATTGATTCCTTATTTCCCCTCGACGAACACTTAGCTACTTTTCGAGGTTATTAGTCAAGGGGGATCGAGATTCTTAGTTTTCTTGAGTGAGTATTTATATCATTGCGTGGGGACACGCAATAGTTTAGTATGGGGGATTTTGGTACGTGTTTAAATACACATACCTTTTTCCATCAAATCCGGACTTAAATGACCAAAAACGTGCCAAAAATACATTGTATTTGTATGTTTTTACTTATATTGTGCAGGAAACGGATATCCGAGAAAAGGACGAAAAATCAAGCAAAATCGGACAAAACTGAGCACGGAATGGAAGAGCATAAAAAAGACAAAGTCAAATCCAAGCCAAAATCCAAAAAAGTCAAAGTCAAAGTCAACCCAAAAAAGTCAAAGGTCAAACCCGAACCCGTAAAACCTAAAAAGTCAAAGTGGGCCCACTCGTACCCACCTAGTGGGCCCGAGTCAGCCCACAACACTCTCATAAACCCAAAAACCCTTTAAACCCTTCTTGTATAAAACCCGGTCCAAAACTATAACACAAAACCCATTTAAAAAGCCCAAAATCCCTTTATAATAACAAATGGCCCAAAATGCTCAAACTGGCCCAACCCAAAAAAAACATTTAACCCCGTTAACCCATTACCCCTCTTATACTTCTCATAGTTAGTCCTTTAGGGACTAACTATGCAAACAACCTGCTAACTCCAGGGACCAAAAGATGAAAAATACAAGGACCATACCTGCAATATACTTATATGAGTTGAGGGACCATTCTTGCCCTTTACCCAAACTTTTCCCCTGCACCCTTTGTAACATTTACCCGCCAAACTTAAAACCCAAATACTATTTATCTCTTTCCCAGCTCACGTGTTACTGTTCACACCCCACCACAACCTGCCAAAACTAAACCCCACATCACTATGCCATCCAACCCCACCCCATGACACCTTGGAAATCCCTAACCATCCTATTGGGCAAAATATTCAAGGGTCTTGATCAATTGCCATGAGCACAAAGAAAAAATGGAGGGCTTAGATTGCTTTGGGACTTCTCTCACAATGAAAACACAACAAGCACAAAGACTTAAAGACCTACTGCTTATATAAAAGGAAAGAAGACAGAAATGGAGGTGTCATGTAGGAGTAGTTTTAATTTAAGTTGTAATTTTACTTTTAAATGTTTTACGTCTTTAAATTTTGTCAATTTAATCTTTCAAGCAATGTAATCTTCTTATGATTAATGAAAAGTTAAGTTTATGCAAAATTCTGTTTTTAGTGTTAAAGTAAATGTTATGCTTTTCCAAATGTTCTGTTAAGCTCTCATAAGCTACCTTAACTTTGTATATAAGCTCGATTTACTAAAGTCAATTTGAATTTTTAAGTGTTTAAGAAAAAGAAAAAAAAAATCACCAATCAAAATTTCCAAAGCTTAATGGATGATAAGCTGCAATGGAAGAGCTTATAGGTTATTTATAATTGCTTATTTATTAAGCTGGGTAGGCCATAGAGCTTATTAGGATCATTTAACTCCTGTTTTGAGCAAGGAGTCAATGTACTCTTCATTTTTCTCTTAATAAGCTTATTTCTTATTCAGCTTATTTGTGGCTTATTTGTTGCTTATTCTACTTATTGTACCTTATTGCTTTCTTTCCTATACTTATTTATGTTGTCCTTTGCTTCTTGAAGTTATCTTCTTGTTTAAATCCTCTAGTCCTTGTTTCTTTATAAATCTGTCTTAAATAGCTATTTACTGTTTGATTATTTAATCTGCCTTTTTAGTGTTAATTTTCTGTTTATGATTGTTTATTTGATCTTCATTCATGATATTCTATATCTGTTTTCCCATAATTCAGCCTAATTCAGCATTTGTTACTTTAAAATTGCAAATCCAAAGACTTAAAGGGGTGTTTGGCATAAGCTATAAAATGGGTCAGTTTGAGTTTAAAACCTATTGGGTCAATTTGCTCACTTTGTACAAACCTTTTTAAGCAGTTTTAATCAGTTTTTGAAAAAGTTTTGAAGTTAAAAATTGATTTTAAGGTTTTTCTAAAAAGCTCCTTTGAAACTGTTGGTCCAAAACAGTCCAAGGAGCTTATTTGGTTAAGGACTTTTCAAACCACTCTTAGTCTTATTTTGTGTCCATTTTAGTGATCAAATAGAGTAGTTAAACTCCATAAGGTTTACTTTTGTTTTGTTAATTTTCTGTCAAAAATTTTGTCAAGTCATTTTTAGTTACAAAAGTGCCTTTTTCGTCCTTAAAAATCAGATCATTAAAATGGTTTTTAGAACTTCAAATGTTGAGCATAAGCTCTTTTCTAGCTAGTCTCCATCTGTTTTAACTTTTTTTCAAATTTTAAGCTTATTTTCTTGCTGATTTTTAAGTCTGAACTTTGTCCCTTTTTTTTAGAATCCACATCAGCATATGCTGATTGTGGGCAGCTTATTTCACACCCTTTTTCTTGGCTTATTTGTTTTTCAATTACCATTCTCTTTGCACTTTTAGAAAGCCCATTGGCCAATCTTTAAGCTTGTATAAGCCATTAAGCCCCTAGGTCCCTCTAAGTGCTTAAAAATAAGCCCCAAAGAGTACCCTTAGGGCTGTGTTGTATGCAGCTTTAGCCCTATTGCTTATTGCTTGATTCTGGCTTATTTTGCTTTATTCTTTTGTGCTTATTTTTGTTTGCTTTAGCTTATTAGGTGTAGTTTAACTTCTGTCTTTGCTTATTTTTCTTTGCCATAGCTTACTTTGCCCCATATTGCCTTAACAGTTAGCTTATTTAGGCTTAGTGTAAAAAGAGTGAATCTGCCCATTTCTTATTAGCTTATTTCCCAGCTTATTTTAGCTTTTCACAAAAAGTCACTTTTTTAAATCTTCTTATTTTTGTCTGTTTTACATCTTTGCAAAAAGAAAATTTAAAAAAAAATGTTTTTGAAAAAAAAGTGAGGCATGGGATTCGAACCCATGACCTCACCCTTGCAAACTCAACACACCTCACACACACTCTGCTAGTAACACGCCCTTGGGTCTTTTCTGGTTAAAGTGTGCATTGTTTAATTTATATACTTGTTTTTACCAGTTTTGCCTATAAGCTCATATAAGCTTATTTCTGGCTTATTTTTAAGCCATCTTTTCAAGATTTTATTTTTCATACATTCTACTCACTTTTATCTCCTTTTCTGAATTTTTTCATATTTTTCCATAAAAGTTTACTATTTTTTATCATTTAATTTCTTTAAAACTGTTTTTAAATCATAATAAATTATTAAAAAGACAAAAAAATATAATTCTTTTTTTCAAAATTTTCTTTTATCATTTAGGACCTAGGAAAAATAAATTTGTTTTTGTTGGGTTAAAATTTTACAATTTCGTTTTTTAAAGAACGGGATTTAATCTCATTCTCGTTTTTCGTGTTTTTAAGCTCAAATCACTTCCGTTTTTGGTCTAGTCTTCTTTATTCTTTCTTTTTAGTGACTTAGGACTTATAAAAGTTGAAAAAATCACTTTACGATTAAAATTTGATAAATTAGGTTTTTAAGTCGCGTTTTTACGTTCGCGTTTTAGGTTTTAACTTAAGTAGCTTTCGTTTAAGGGGTTCTTTTACTTGTTTTTTCATTTAATTAATAGATTTAGAAATCCAAACCCCAAATGTTTTATATTCAAGCATAATTCACAAACCAATTCTCGATTTTTAAATTCACGCCTCGTCGGGAAGAACGACCCGGGTCCGGTTTTAAACTTTGTGGATAACGAAGTGAGAAACCAATACTTCCGGTTTACTATACTACTATTATTGATATTATCCTATTTATTATATATTTATATAATTATTTATATTTATATATAGTAAAGGATACTTGTCAATTCACATTATTGATAAAATCAAGAATATACAAATCATGATTAGCAGAAAGCATGCAACCATTACACTTAACACATTTTAGTTTAGAATTCGCATTAAGCTTAGAATGCTGCACATGAGCAGTTCTTTTAGATTGAACAACACAATCTTTATTTATCAAACTAGATTTAACTTTCCTAGGATGGGCTTCTACTTTATTATTCTGAGTACTACTTGGTGTTTACCGAATCTTATCTTTCTTTGTATTGCCTGAAGGTTGTGATCCGCTAGCACTAGTAGACGGTTTTACTCCTGTAAAAGACAACATAGGTTTGTTTGAAACTAGGTTTGATGTAGAGGTTGTTTTTGTGATTGTGTTTCCTGAGAATGTGACGGGCTCAGTGAATCTAACTCTTTTGTCCTTGTTCTTTGGGTTCACAGCCACTATTTTTCCATCAGTATTGTTGACAGTAGGGCAGGTTTTACTGATGTTTGTAAGCAACTCCTGAACTAGTTTAGCATACCCACAGACAGATTCTAAGGATTGATCTAGTGGATATTTTGATTTAACATGTTCAACTAGATCCCTAAGAACGGTAGCTTCTTTCTGAGTGTGCTTAATATAGGCAGAGTGAGCTGCCTGTTTATTCAACACTTTAGGGGTTATTGGTTCCACATCAATCTTAAGCATTTCTGGATCACTAGGGTGTTTTGTACCGTCATTATCAACTAGATCCTTTTCTTTAAGTTTCCTTAAATCATCCTTGATAGTTGTAATTACCAAAACTTTTTCCTAAAGACTAGCATTTAAACCAGAAATTTCCACAGACTTTAGATTGACTTGATTAATTAATCATCACATTGATGTTTTGATCGAATACGTGCTGGTTTAATCGAGTCATAAAATTGCTTATAGGTCTGTTTCAAATGCTCATTCTCAGCAATAAGCTTTGTCACCCTATAATCCAATTCAATATTTATAGTTTCAATCTCTTCTAAGTCCTTTTTAATCTTATCCTCATTATGTTTTCCACTTATAGATTTAATTCTCTCTTTCAACTTCTTTATGACCGTGTTTTTTTCTTGAGACTGAGCTTTCAATTCATTTAATTCAAATAATTGATCAAAACTTGGAGCACTTTGATTTGAAACAGGATTGTCCCTTTGAAAAATTTCCTGATTAAGTTGAGAATCAACTTCTAAAGAGATGCAATGTTTTTCAAGAGTAGTGAAACTTTTGAACAGTTTATCATAAATCTCTTTTTCAATGAAATCCGTTTGAAGCTCAGTATCAAGTTGGAGACACTTTTCACATTCATGTACATTCACAGAGGCATTATTCACAGACGAATTCACAATTATATTCACAATATCATTGCTCAACACTTGTTCCAAGAGTCGTTTATTTTCGTTCAAAACTTGATTCGTTTTAACTTCAAATGTTTTAGACTCTAAACGATGTTGTTCCACAGCCTGTTCCATTTAATGAAAGACATTTTGGACTTTAGAAAGTTCATCAACCAAATATTGATTAAATGTGTTAAATAAGTCCTTCAGAGCTTTTACAAATGGAATTATTTCATCCCTAAAACAAGCTTTTATATATTCGAACCCCCACGAACCCTCAGTGATAGCTGTGGGTGTGGTTCTTTCTTTGACTATCACATCAAAACCAGCAAGTTGGTGTTTAAGTTTCTTCAAACTCGTATTAACCATGCTGACTTTAGGAAGTTCTTTTGGATCCTTTTGTCTTAAAAGCATTTTTGAACGACTCTCTTCAGCAAGCATTAAGGTCTTTTCAGAGTCAGGAATCACAATGGGATTAGTTTTCTCAATAATATCACCAACATATAGCTTCGGTTCTAACTGCTGAGCTTTCTTCAGATAGAAAGGATTTTGAAAACCTAGAGCTTGTTTAGTGGTATGATCATAGAAAAACTGAGGTTTCGTCAACATGTAAACAGTTTGTGCAGATTGATCTCTTTTAAAAACAATATTATGTAGCTGTTTGATCTGCTTTTTTAAACCTATTTCCCTATCAATGTTTCTAGATTCTTCTTTCTTAAAATCATTTTTGAGAAGAGTAACCATTTGCATTAAAGATTCCAATGTCTTTTAAATGTTTCTAGAAAAAAGAGTTTGTTTAAGATTATCAATCTCTACAGACTATGCACATGAATCAAAAATGTATATTGTACTCTTTAAATCAACCATTTGTCCTTCATATCAACACGTTAACATGTTCCTTATATCTTTTAAGCTCAGCAGTTAAAGTATCATTGACACTTTTATTTTCCAGATTTATCTTGGTACAATTAGTAACTTGGGTTTTCAGTTGTTGAATCACAGATAATATCAGTGCATCTTGTTGTGCAGAAGAGTTAGAATTATGAATGGTTGGCTGTTGTGATTCAATCAGATACTGAGAATAAGGAATGATATTACTATCACTGGTTATTTCAGTCTCTGAATGGTTCACACCATTCAACTGTTCATGAAATTCCGGCATCACCTGTACAGCTTTGATTAACATATTATTATTCACATTAATCATGATTTGTACCACAGTCAAGACATCAACCCATAATAAGATAAATTCGCCATGAGAGCAACTTTGGCGGTGTTGAGTTCATCACAATCAGAGTCATATGCATCTAAATCATTAGCTTGATAAGTAGCATTATGAGTAATAACCGTCTGTATGGCTTGAGCTTCTGGAATTCCTGGATCTGCCAAAAATGCTAGTTCATCCTCATGTAGAATTTGACCACTTGCTTGAGCTTGTACCAACAACACTTTATCTTTAAACCATGAATCATCCCATTTCCTCCTTGGTTTAGTGCATTGTTTGGACATATGTCCTTCCTCTTTGTAGTTGTAATATGTAAGAATCCTCTGTTTCCCTGAGTTACTCCCACTTGCTCTTAGAGTGAAAGTTCTTGTAGTACCCGCATCATAAGAAATTTGTCTCCCCTGAATTAGTTGTACAATTACTCTTCCATCATTAATGGTGGGATGTTGCCTTGGGTTTGATGAGTTCCTCAGCTGGTTATTGGTAGTAGGATAGCGGGAAGTGACTACAGCAGACAAGAATGACATTACATGATTGATAGAATCAATTGGATCATCAACGTTCTTGAACACTGGAATAGTTAGACCGGAGTCTAATTGGGGAAATTCAGATTGTTGGTTGACTGTGAGAGAGTATTCTATTTAAGGAATGGATGATGATCGAGAGTAAACATTGTGGTGAACTGAGGTTTGATAATTGTTAGGGGGATAAGTAATGGAATGAGGTGTTGGTGATTGAGTGATTGAGTATTGTTGAGATTCAAAAGGTGATCGATACTGTAAAGATTGATAAGGTGAAACAAATTGTTGATGTTGAGAGTTCTGGTAAGAGTGTTGATGAGATTGATAAGGAGACTGTATCATTTGGTGAGATGCAACTAAAGCAAGAGGATCGAAGTTGCGTTCATGCATCAATCGAACTTCATTTGCATGTCGTTCATGTTGTTCCAAGTGAGCATGAATCTGATTAACATTAGTAGTATGCAAATCTTTGACCAACTTAACATTAGTAACGAATTTGCTCCATTCAGCAGGAAGAGTGTTCAAAAACTTGGTATTGACTTGAAATTGCTCCAGTGGAATCTTGTAAATATTCATATCATTGAGTAGCAGTGTGAATATCAAGTAGTACTCGTGTAACGACTCTCCTTTCTTGTATGTAAACTTATCAAATTCATCGTACAGCTTACACTCTCGTTCTTGCTTCGTTAACGACGTTCCTTGCATGAGTAGTTTGATTTTATCCCAAATATCCTTGGCTACATGATGTTGACTAACAAGAGCATAAATTTTAGTTGGAAGGCCTTGTAGAATGATGTTTATTGCTTTGAACAATAAGCTTGAATAGTTTCTGCAGGAGTTAATTCAGTATATTCCTTTGGTTTGGTTACACCATCTACTGTAATTGTTGGCCAAACAAGTGGACCTTTTTCAACAGAAGCAAGAATCATTCTACCATGAGGTCTGTTCATCATATAAAGTTCCATGCAGCTTTTCCATGAGTCATACAAGTGTTTTTCAAGCATAGGTGGTTGGTTGTCACCACCTGAGAGAAGTGACTTATCAGTAAGGGTCGTCATTGATAAATTGGTATGTTCAATGATTACTGTTTGATCGAGCGGTAATAGAAAGTAATTATGTTTGAGGGTGTTGTCTTTTATGTGTTTTAGGTCTTGAAACTACACGGGATTTTACAATTCTTGACAAAACCGAGAAAACAAGTGACTGATTTACGGGATTTTACAAGTCAAAGAAATAAACCGTATAATTTTGATGAAGCAATTTTGAGTTTTAAGTTTATGTTGCAAATTTGGTTGATTAAGTCAATTGCGAATTCGGGTTCTACTGAAAACTGCAAATTCGTGTCCTTAAGAAAGTACTGCTAATTTGTGTCCCTAAGAAAAATTACAAATTCGGGTCCTTATGAAAAATTGCAAATTAGGGTCCTTAATCAAACTGCAAATTCGGATCCTGAAGCAATTTGCGAATTCGGATACTAAAGTAAATTGCGAATTCGGAATCAACTAGAAGCTGTAAATTCGGATACCACTATAAACTGCAAATTCGGATACCACTAGAAACTGCCAATTCGGATACCACTATAAACTGCAAATTCGGATACCACTAGAAACTGCCAATTCGGATACCACTATAAACTGCAAATTCGAATACCACTAGAATTTTTAAAATAGACAAAACTTCAAATTCGTGTACTACACAGACGAAACTTAAAATTTTTAAAACACAAAAAGGCACCTTTTTGATTGTTTTTTCACAAAATTTCTTGTACAACTAGTATTCTTAAACCTATAGGTTCCTTAAAAATGTCAACTTTTTGGTTTTTAAGCCGAAAATTTCAAAATCAAGATTTGTACTTTATAAGGTTTTTTGAAAACAAAAGATGAACAAAAATGAATTTTTCTTTGATCTAAAGCAAATACACCTATATCCAAAGATACTAGATCAAATTTACCTAGGTAAATGATCTTTTAGTGTACTAAGAAGCTTTAAAAACAAAAGAAAAGAAAGAAAAAGGACTTACGAAATAACAACAAAAAATGAACCAATAATCAAACACAAAAACTAAGCAAATTACTCCATGGCTCTTGATACCAATTGTAAAATGCAATTAATCTTTGATCTATGAACCAAGAACTAGAGAGAGAAAGTAGGAAGAAGGATGTATTTTTCTAGTGAGAGAAAATAGAGAACATAAAATGCATTAAGCTAAATGAAACATACAACCAACCAACCACCTCTCCAAGGCATGGAGAGGTGTATTTATAGTCTTATTTGGCTGGCCATGGGCCTTATAAGGCTTTCCATGGGCCTTTGGGCCATATTAGCTTATAAACTAAATATTGACTAACTACGGGCTTTAACTAGTTAATATTGGAAGTGAACAAGACTTTTCTTGTTCCTAACAATACGAGTATTAATTATAATACATTTTCATAATTATATTACGATTAATTTTGCCATGATTATATTTTACATCACCCTTATTTTCTGAATTGCACGCACTTCAAATGGTTTCATATAAAGGGGATTTATATAAATTTTTGCTTGTGTAGGTTATGGCAGCTCTGGTCATTTCTATTTTTTGGATTCATCAAATGAGAGTGTGGGATCCTTTATCCCACGAGTCATTCTTTTTGGTTCTATTCCTGTCGAGATCCTTGTTGTTTCGGAGATTCCTATTGAGGTTCCTGTCGTACCGGAGGTTGGCGACTGCTGTCACTTCACCTGCCGGGTACTTGAGCTTGACACTCATTCATCATCAGAGTCTGGTCCATCAGAGGGTTCACTACCTCCTTTACTAGTAGCACCTATGGTTTCACCCTTTCTATATTTAGACCATTCCGAGTCAGACACTGAGTTTCCCGAGAATTATGTATCATCTTCACCTCATGATGCTATGGTTGCTAGATAGAGGAGCAAAGTTGCATCACGATCATCATCATCTATTACTTCTACTTTAGAGATTCCTACTGCTCCCATTCTACCAGCACCACCTGCTATTGTTGCACCATCTACTGATATAATCTCACCTGTTGATGCACCATTCGAGATTCATAGAAGACAAGCTATTCTTATCCGACCCGGGCATGACATTCCTGTCAATTGACTTTACCGCACATATTCTGGTGGGCCATGTAGGGCTTTAACGGCAAGGAAGTCGGTTAGACCCTTACCTTCTCACCGCTTAGCATCGAGGTACACATCACATCATTTGGGTCGTTTTACTTTTGGATCATCATTAGACCATTCATCTTCTGATCATTCTGTAGGAACCTGATTAACACTTTACTTCACTTCATAACACGAATTAAGAACTAGAAATAAGAAAAGAGATAAAGGTTTAGAGAGAGAAAGAAGAGAGAGAGATGAGAGAAAATGAGAAGTATTAGATTT
>BQNB010149447.1:0-16167 GCA_026074375.1 Tanacetum coccineum | reverse complement strand
ATTAGCTAAAAGAAACTTAAAAGAAATAAATAAATAAATAATATTAACCTTTGAGAAAATCGGATTTCTCACACGCGGACCACCTTGGTCGAACTTGGAGGCAAGTACCCAAACGAGAGTACCTCTAATAGCTTACACCCACGAACCAAAGAGAAAGAATTCAAATTCGAACTCCTAGGGTCTCGTTACGCGAAAGACTCTTACAAGGAGTAGGAATAAGAAAGAAGAAATGAGCAATGAAGAGCTTGGCATGCCCTTCTATTTATATCCAAAAGGAGGGGGTTAGGTTTACTCTTTTGGGTGATGTGGGACATCCCCAAAACCGTCCCAAGGCTTGTTACTTATTATTTCTCTTTATAGTTCATTGAGGGCAACCCAAAAAGGACTCTACTTTTGATGAAAGTCTTACCAATTAGTTATGAACTTGGACACTAAATCCAATAGCTAGTTCCATAGTTATCAGTCTATAAGAGTCCAACCAGAATTCCTTTACATTCTTCTCAATTCCAACATAATGTCTATCCAAGCCCCTTAGATCATTATCACTTGTCCTACTCACTCGTTTGAATACTTTCTTAAGATATGAAATGCAATACTCCTTTGACGAAATTGTATTTGGTGCTCAATCATATATGGATTGTGTTGCTATTGTAAACATTTTTACTACACTCATTGCCAGATTAATGGCGCAACTTTATTATCGAATCCAATCAATTACAGAAAAAGCATATAACGGCTTATCGAACCAAAGTACTCATGAGTAAGCAATTTTAAATATTCGATCCTATTCTTGTTCTCAATAGAAAATAGAGACCTTTTACATTTTCCAGTTAGCTAAGGGTGTTAATTTGTCTGCTATTTCCATGAGTATTTATGTCCCAAAAAACACACTCGCAAAACAGTCTCCTGCCTGGCAGTGTTTCTGAATTTGGTTAAGTTGCTAAATAATGGCTTAAACAGCTAGAGCTGTATCGTCTTTAATTAACTACATAACCAACAGTACGTTTATTAATTATGTTTGTATAAAGTTGATAGTTTTCATTATCTGGCTATGGACTGCTAAATATGTATCGAGACAAGTTTAACGGCAATTGTCCTAGAAACCCATAGCCAGATGCTTAGAAATATTATAATGAACATTTGAGGGCTTTACATGGGTTACTAGACCACTTAATCTAATCAAGGGAAGATTTTATATATTAATGAGAAATCCATGTAATGGTGAAGAGCTTGATGTAGTTGAGACGAATAAGCTCTTTGAAAAACCTCTAACCATGTATTTTTCTGCAACAATGCATTTATCAAACAAGAGACAAGCAATTATCAATTATATATATAAACGTCTTTTAAAATTATTATTTTTTTTGTGAAAATGTGAATTATATATCTCATACAAGCATACACATACAGATTATGCCAATGCATTGGGACATGCCCCAAGTATTCTTACAAACCAGTTTATACATCCTAAATACAAAACATATCCAATTACAACATACATTCAACCTACATTCTATTCCTCTTCCTTTGGATCTGAATATTCCATCTTGATTCCACTTCTCTGACTGCACTTGAATCTTTCACTTCAAAACCAGCAATCTTTAACTGCAGAATCTCCTTTATTGTTTGTATCAAAGACTTTTATCTCTTATCTCCTCTCTAAAGACTCTATTGTTCCTTTCTTGCCATGTGTAGTAAACCCTGCACCAAATACTAGCCTCCTCACAATGCTTCAAATATTATGATTATTTGGCAGCCTCTTCAATTTTTCCACAATCTCATTCCAGCTAAAGGACATATTGACACTCAACAACCTCTGTGTTTCTCTCTATACTTTTTGAGTGTATGCACATGTAAAAAATAAGTGTTCAACTAAATCCGTGCACTGTTTGCAGAAAACACATTTCATCACCTCATTTGGTTTCTAAATTGTAACTCTGTCCTAAGTACTTAATCTATTTTGGATAGCCATCCATACTACAAAATCATGTATAGGGATGCTTTTATTAAACCATACAATTCTGTACCAATCCACTTTTGTCTCTTCACAATTTAAATCCTTCCAATCCTCCCTGACACTAAACAGATTCTCTTTACTATTTTTATCAACCCAAATTGGTTTATCACTAGTTCCCTCTTGTAATCTAGGCACAACACACTGGTTTAATATTGGATACTCATGACTCCATCCTTCAGGCCAATTGCCCTCATACTTAGTCACTAAATCTGCTATAGTGGTGTTAATTCTTAAACCAGCCTCATAAATCTCTCTTGAAGTAACAATATCACACAAAATACCTGCAGAGCACTATTTATCATACCAAGCATTAATACTTTGCCCATCTCTAACTTTCCATAAAACATGTTTTCTGATTTTATCCCTTAACTGTAACATTTCTTTCCATTGCACTACTATTAGCTTTTGCTGTAATTTCCCATATGCTTTTTCCTTTAAGATTCTTAGTATAGATCCATTTTACCCAAAGGGTATCCTTTTTAGCAATCATACTCCACAACTATTTAACTAATAACACCTCATTCTAAACTTTTAAATTCTTTATCCCTAATCCTCCTTGCTCTTTAGGCCTACAAACCTTTTTCCCATGATACCTTAGCCTTCCATTTAGTCAGTTCCCCTTGACACCACATAAAGCCCTTTAAAAGCTTATTGATTTCATATATCACATTCTTTGGAAGTAAGAAAATAGAAGCCCAATAAATTTGCATTGCACTTAGGACATATGTAATTAGTTAAAGTCTTCCAGAGTATGATAAAGCCATATTTCTCCAATCCAACACCCTATTTTTAACTTTCTCTACTAAAGGTTTATAATCAGTAGCATTATTCTTCTTAGTAATTAAGGGAACTCCTAGATATCTCACAGGAAGTCTTCCAATAGCAAATGGGACAATACCAAGAATAATATTCTGCTATGCATTTGTCAACCCTCCAAAAAAGACAGTACTTTTGCTCATATTGGCTTTTAAAGCTGAATAACTACTAAATTCCTCTAAAGCATCCTTTATAACACTCACTAATTTAGTATCACCATGACAAAATACTAAGAGATCATCAACAAAGCATAAGTGTGTAATTCCCAGCTTATGGCACCTATAATGATACTTAAACTCCTTATTTTCACTAATATTCTTCCTCATTATGATATTGAAAGCCTCCATAACAAGTGTAAACAGATATGGTGACATAGGGTCACCTTTTCTTAGACCCCTTCCACCACTGAGATAACATTCTCTTTCCCCCTTTATGTTAATAAAGAACTTTGTAGTACTAACACAAACCATTATCCACTCAACCATCATGTTAGGAAAACCAAATTGCTCCAAAACTACTATAAGGAAATTCCAGTCAATAGTGTCGTAAGCTTTCTGAAGATCAATCTTAACAACAACTTTTTTAATCTTCTATTTTCTATCATAACCTTTAAAAAACTCCTGAGCAAGTAGTATATTGTCAGTAATCTATCTACCATCTATAAAAGCACTTTGACTTTCATGAACCAATCTCCCAAGCACCCCTTTCAGCCTATTAGTTATAATTTTACTAATGCATTTGTAGATTACATTAAAACATGCTATAGGTCTGAATTCAGAAACTCTATCTGGATTTTGAACTTTAGGAACATGTGAGATAGTAGTGGCACTAACCTCACTAAGAAGCTTCCCATTTACAAAGAAATCTTGAACAACTTTACATATGTCTTCTCCAATTACACTCCATGCTTACTTATAGAATCTAGCAGTATAACCATCAGGCCCTGGAGCTTTGGAATCTTCAATATCAAACATTGCATTCTTCCCTTCTACTACACTAACATCTCTACACATCTTATCAACTTCCTCACTACTCAGTTTGTTTGGAAATACAATTCTGTCAGTAGCCATGTTAGTAACAACATCTTTCTTACCTAGAAATCCTTGAAAATTCTTCACAAATTGTTCAGCAACTTTATCATTCTCAAACATTTCCCCTTTTTCATTGCAAACAGACATAATCATCCCTTTGTGCATTCTACCCTTAATGATCTTATGAAAATATTATGTATTCCTATCACCATCCTTCAACCATTCAATCTTAGCTTTTTGCATCAACAGGTTATTTTCATCTTTCATAGCATCATAATAATCATTAAGAACCCTGCAGCTTTTAGCTTTAATATCCTCATTATGAGGATGCTTATCAACTTCAGCTTGCACTTCCTTCAAACACTCTCTTAACTTTGTAACTCTTTCAAAAATATTCCCATTTTTCCAACTTAGTTTATTCAGTAAAGGCTTTATTAATTTCATCTTTTTCACCACTTTATACATCATATGCCCATCAACCTCAACTTCCCAAGATTTCTTTACAATAGGAAGAAATTCTTTTTTACTAGTAACAAAGATAACCTGAATGTTTTTTTCCTCTTTGCCATTCCATTTGGTAGCCTCAAAACTGCTGGTGAATGATCAGATATCATATATGGTAAAAACATCCCATTAGCAGCATGAAACTTATCCATAAAGGCCTCACTAAACAAAATTCTATCAAGCTTCTTAAGAGTTTTGCACTAAGGATTACCCCTACTCTTAGTCTATGTAAAATGAAACCCATAACTAAGAATATCTTCCACTTCAATTTCTCTAATACACTCAGCAAATTCATTCATCTCATTAGAAGGAACTAAACTTCCATTAGAATTTTCTTCCCCTCTCAAAGTAACATTAAAATCTCCCATTGTAACCCATGGTTCCCCATTAGTAATAATTTTTTGAGATCCTAATTCCTTCCATAATCTCCTTCTCTCAATATAAGAGTTACTAGCATATACCATAATACAAAAGAACCTAACTTTTTGCATACTGTCTCTACTAGTAGAAACATACATTGTTTAGTTTAGCAATTACCCAAACTCTTAGCTTATTAGGATTCCATCCTACCATGATTCTACAGCCTTTATTATTATCCTCCCCATTGCTAGTGAAATCCCAATTTCTAAAAACCTTCTGACCAATTTTAAGGATATTATGGTATTTTATGTGAGTTTCAATAATACCACATAACTGCAAATTCTCCTCCTTTATAATATTCCTTACTTCCTTTTGCTTATTAGAGGTACTCATACCCCTAATATTCCAAATTGCCATATTAAAATCCATTATTATCCTAGATGCTCTCTTTCTGTTTTTAACTCACTTAATCTCTTAATTCTTTTGCTCACCCAAACACTCTTTCTATTTTTGTATTGATAAACTCTCTCTGTTTTTATTCTCACTTACTCTCTCAATTCTTTTACTCACCCAAACACTCTGTCTGTTTTTATAATCACAAGCTCTCTTTTTGTTTTTATTGTCACCACTTCTCTCAATTCTTTTATTCTCCCAAACACTATGTTTGTTTTTATAATATCCAACTCATTTCTGTTTTTTATCTTACCACTTCTCTTAATTCTTTTACTCACCATAATACTCTGTCTATTTTTATACCACATAACTCTCTTTCTGTTTTTTAACTCACAATATCTCTCACTTATTTTTCTCACCAAATTACTCTATCTATTTTTATACCACACAACTCTCTGTCTATTTTTAACTCCCATCATCTCTCAATTCTTGAACTCACTATACTCTGTTTGTTTTTACACACAACACACAGCCTAATTCTAAACTTAAAATCTAAAACCTACTCTTAAAACAAATGGATAATAGAAATGAACCTTACACATGGGTATCCCTATCCTCCCCACTCTTCTCATTCCTCATACCAAATTCTTCTTCTACCTGTATTTCACAATCCACATCCTCATCCTGCTCCAAATCATTTGCTGCATTAAATAGTTCTTTCCTATCTTTGTAGTATCTTTCCATTTCCTTACTCCAACCCAGATTCCTAAAAGCACTCACTTCTTTTTCCATGTTCATATACTCATCTACTATCTTCCTCTGTGCAGTAGAAGGACAAAGTTTATCTTCACCAACCAATTCATTCAGAAGAGTAAATCTTTTATAGGTATGTTTTCCAGCATCCTTCTTACCTAATGACTTTTCCAAACAGTTATCATTTTCCCTGTTGATATTCTCAGTATTCTTTCCTTTTGGATTTTCCACCTTTTCATTATGATTTTCATTAATTTCGTCCCTATTAGTTCCAGCACTTGTACTCCCCACTGTGTTATCTTGCTTCTTCCTATAATCTCATTTACTATTGTTTACTTTTCTATTGTTATACCTATATTGTTCTCTAAAATACCTTCTATTCAAATTTGTTCTATTATATCCATTCCATTTGCTATTACTTTGAGTCTCCCTAATAAAGTTAACTCTTCTATTTTGAACCACTATAAAAGGCTTTTCAGCATTCTGCATAACATTCACTTTATAAGCCTCATTCATCTCTTTGTCCTTCAATCTACATCCCTAGTTATCATGTCTAAAAATCTTACATGTATCACAGCAAGGTGGTTTCCATGCATACTCAACTTGAATTATCTTTGTAATTTTTTCATGACACTTACTCCCTTTATAAACCACCTTAATTTCCTTCTTCAGTTCTTTACTAGCATCAATCTCAATAAGTACTCTAGCAAATCTTAGTCTACCTTCACCTTTTGCACACATCTTAGCTGTCATACCATCTATTAGAATTGGTTTATCTAGACTACTAGCAAGTGCACCAATCCCTTTCACACTCTATGCTTCCATTAGAACATTAAGAATCTTCACTTAAATTGGCAACTTACTAGGTTTTGCTCTGTCTAAAATCATACCCACTCTCCACTTCTGCACAAACATTGGCTTATTATTGACCAACTAAGGTCCATTACTAATTACTTCATCCATACCCCTTTCATCCTAAAATTTGAAAAAGAAAACTCCTCCATCATTCTTCAATATATCAATGAAACCAAATCTATTCCACATTCTTCTTAGATGATACCAGCCTCATTATATGTAACATGTCATCCCACAAATAAACCACATACATTGTTCTTTCATTTTGCACATCCTAATTCTATCATATCATCATTCAGAATCACAACTTCATTACCATTTTCACCAAGTTCAGTAGATATTACCTCTAACTTGTTATTAATTTGATTAGCATTAACAATATCAACAAATCTCATATTCTAAACACCCTCAATACTTTCCTTCTTATCATTCAATTTACCATTGCTATTATTACTAGTCTCATCCTTATTCACAAGTTTACTTACACTTCCTTCAGTTACACCATCATTTTTTTCACAACCATCATAACCTTTCTCAATTCCATCTGCGTCATCAACCAAACAGTCCTTATTACTAACTTTAGCCTTACTACTACCCTGAACACTAACTGGTGGAAATTGATCACCATTCAGATCTCCACCAAAGCCTTCACACTCATTCCTTACTATCCCAGCAACTTCTTCCCTACAGTTTCTTCCATGCACACTTCCATCCTGACTCTTATCCTCAATGTTTTCCTCAATTTCAGATCCATTCACTTTTTGATTCACATTTTTATCAACATTCTTCTTAGATACCTCTGCCTTATTCTTAGTTTTTGTAGAATTAATACTATGCACAAAACCTTCAAGGTTTTGAGGGATCTTATGGCTTCGTTTAGTTCTCATTATCACTTAGGGTTACAAAATTAGGGAAAATTCAAATTGATCAATTTAACAGTACAAAAACTAGAAATCACATCAAACAAACAAGCAAACATCCATCAAATCATCACAAACACGCTCTACACCTTGATTCAAACTCAAAAATTCAAAATCAAATTTGGCGGGAAAATGTTGTTTTGCAATTACACTAATCGAACCTATAAAACAGCCTAAAAACACTACCAATGTGATCGGACTGATGCGTAGATTCCAAAAATGTAACTTTTATATTGATTTAACGGTTAGATGTTCAGTAATTGTGAGTTTAAAGGTTTTTGTTAATGGAGGAAATGGCGGGAAACATGGTTAGAGGAGAGAAAAGTTTATTGATGGCTTATTTAACTACAGGAGGAGAGTTTGGTATAGTCAATTTTTTTTTCTGAAATTATGAAACTAAAAAGGTTAAATTAAAATAATTTAGTTGATGAAAAGTTTGAATTAAATTTGATCAAAGCTTAAAATTCTTTCTGAAACTAATATTTTCCCTCAAGAGAATAATAATCTAATTAGCTTGCGCAGCCCAGTGTGTACGCAGCCCATTATAAAGTCCACCAAAAAAAGCCCACAAGTCTGGCTAATACTTGAATACACTGTAGTTTGGTCCAGTTATTTAAAAACGGTCTTGGTCCTTTCCTATCATATTCGACACCGGGACCCGGGCGCCAAAGCCTAGGCCGGTACCACAACGCCAAGATGATGGCGCAAAACGACACCGAGCTTCGGCTGTTAATGCTTCGCGTCACTATCATCAGCCCACGCGGTGGGATTTTTTGGTTTTTTTGTAATATTTATGTTTTAGTGGGTTATTTGTAAGCCACTAATTAAACTGCTATAATTAGCGTAAAATTCAATTATAAGACTCGACCGCAACACAATCTAATCCTGAACCTTTCTTACTAGATCACCAACGAGCTTATAATATTTTTTGATTATTTATTATTGACTTTTTTTACCATTTTTGTTGAATCGCTTGTCATTTTTATATAGTTTGTCTAATTTCTCACAACTAAAATCTTGTACCATCAATTTTTATCCTTTATAATGAATTTAAGTTCAATAAAAATATAAGGTCCTTAAGTAGGTTACCTAACATTATATAATAAATTTTTTATCTTTTATAAATTTTTTTATTTTTGCTTTCATTATAATTCAAAATCATATTTTTGGTACAATATCACCATCTTGTCTATCAATACTCCAGTCTTACTCAACCCATTCAATAATATCAACTCTTACCAAAATTACCTATTTTCAAGATCCAACAAACAGGTACAAACTCATCATAATATGTTTTAAGATTCATTTTTTTATCTTGAAATTAGTATTTGCATAGTGTTAGGGTAAAAGGGTTTATAGGGTTTTGATCAAATTAGGAAAATGAAAGATATAAGTCCATCAGCAGATCTCATTAGCCAAAATGCAATTAAGCTAATAAGAAATGTGGGTTTTTTAGTATTTGTGTTTTTCAGTGCTTATTTTTACTATAATTGCCATTACACACCAGCCTCCTGACCCATGGGAATCCTCTAGATTATTGAGTAGGGTGTTTACACAAGTTGAAAATGCTACATTTGATATCGATAACTAGGTTGTTAAGACTGGCGAAGATGTAGGGATGGTTAGTGTTAGTGTCGCCTTTGGGGAAAATTGAGGCGGTTATTGAGAAATCTGGCGAAAAAGGTGTGAATGTGAGTGTAGGGAGTGTTGGTTGTGATGATAGTAATTTGGTGAATTGTTCTGACCGGGGGGTGTTGTTTGCAATCAAGAAGTTTAATGCTAAGCGTTTTAAGTCAATTGTGTTTTTAAAGTATCAAACGCCGGTTAATGGGTCAAATGTGAATGAGTGTGACGTGTCATGGAAGTTTAGGAACAGAAAGGAGAAATCGTGGAGGAAGTATAGAGATTTCTGTAGGTTTAGGATTGGGTATGGTGAGAATTGTAGTTATAAAGTGGTGGGCGCAAATGGTTGGCATTCGGGTATTAATACAAAACGTATGAGAAGTCATGTTCAAAGTTAACTTAATGTCACAAGTAAAGGTGATGATCAGATCGATGATACTATCCTAGTAATAGGGTCGGGTTCTTCTTTCAGGAACGGGAAGTATTTTTATTAGCCATGCGGAGGTGATTACTGTAAGAACATGAATCATTACATTTGGAGCTTGTTATGTGCTCTAGGTGAGGCTCAATATTTAAACAGAACGTTTGTTATGGATTTGAGTATTTGTTTATCATCAAATCATACTTTAACCAATAAAGACAAAGGAGGAAAAGACTTCAGATTTTATTTTGATTTCAAACATTTGAAAGAAACGGCTTCAATTGTCAAAGAGGGTGAGTTTCTTTGAGATTGGAAAAAATGGGAAAAGAATCACAAGAAAAAAATCCCGGTTAGGAAAGTCAGGACACACAAAGTCACACCAGTGCAATTAAAGAACGATAAAAGTACGATTATCTAGAGGCAATTTGATAAACCCGAGCCTGTGTAATGAGGCGAGAAAAATAAGTTCAAATGAGAAAGTCAACGAAAAAAGTCAAAAGGTCGTTACAACCACTTTTGGCGGGAAAATATGTTACATCTCCAAAACCCTGTATAAATACCCCATTCACTCGTCATTTTCATTCATTCTGAATTTGTAAACTTTCAATTCTCTCTGTAATCATTTCACTTGTAACAAACTCATTCGTCCAATAACAATCACTTTTACGAATTTTGTTCTTACTTTTGGAATTCCTAATTGGATTGTTGCCATTGTTAAACTGTGAACTACCATTTCTTAAGTGAAATCTAGTTTGCATCATTAAAATTAGTATCAGAGAGCCGATGCTGGCAGTTATTCTGTTACGATTTAGTTCAAAAAAACCATTATTATGTTACAACAACCTCAACTACCTAACTACTTTTGTTACATCACTTATTCAGTTACTAAGCAACAATGATGAACACAAGATCAACAGAAGGTGGTGTGTTAAGCAATCCAGTACCATTAGAAACTTAAGTAGCTAATTTGGCTAGTTTTGTTGATTATATAACACAATTACTCCAAGCTCTAGAAGCTAGAGTCAATGGTGGTGAAGGCACTAGTCAAAAGAGAGAAACTGGTGGTCAAAATGGTCAACCTGGTGGTCATAATGGTGGTGCTTATAGTAGATTGACTAAAGTTGAGTTCCCTATGTTTGAGGGTGATGAGGTGCAAAATTGGTTGTACAAAGTTAATAAGTTCTTTGAAATGGATCATATTTAGGAGGATGAACATAATATCATATTGGTTTCAATGCATTTGTTTAGGAAAGCATGGAATTGGCATACACACTTTATGAGTAAATTTAGGGAAGTGGTCACTTAGGAGGTGTATCAAACACAAGTGCAGAAGAGATTTGAATTAGTTTTTTAAGATACAATTATGAAATTGAAAAATCTCAGGCAAACCACAAGTGTTCAGGTATATCAGGACTCTTTTGAAGAATTGTTAAACAAAGCTGATGTAAAAGATGCTTATGTTGTTAGCTTATTCATTAGGGGCTTTAAAGAGGAAATTGCTTATACTGTTAGGATGTTTAAGCCAACTAGCTTATCTGATGCATTTTGTTTAGCCAAACTATAAGAAGTTAGTAATTTTGTTACAAGAGGTAGACATACCACAGTCTGTTTCTAAGAATGTGGTTAGTACTCCTTACAATAGGGGACGGGGTAGTGTGACTAAGAATGTTGTTAATATGCCTGTTCAAACCAATACTGTTATGCCAAACAGACCCTTTAAGAAGTTGACTCAAAAAGAATTGGAAGAAAAGAGGGCAAAGCAGTTATGTTTCTATTGTGACAAAAAATACAGTCTTGGCCATAAGTGTAGTGGTCAGATGTATTCTTTGGAAGTTGTTGCTTGTGATGAAGAATTGGAGAGTGAGGACTGTGAAGTTAGTGAACAAGGGATAGTTGAGGAAGGGAAAATTATGCCATAGATTTCACTCAATGCTTTGACAGGAGTACCCAATTACCAAACCATGAGAGTAAAAGGTCATGTTAAGAAACAAGTATTGTTGTCGGATTGTGGTAGTACTCATAATTTCTTGGATCTACATGCTTCTAAATGGTTAGGATGTAATATGAGTAAAACATGTCCTTTACAAGTGTCTGTGACCAATAGACAAGTTATGTCTAGCATATATGAGTGTAAGAACTTCAAGCAAAGTATACAAGGGTAAGTGTTTGAGACTGATGTCATGATTTTACCTTTGGGAGGATGTGAAATGGTACTTGGTATACAATGGTTGGCAACATTGGGAACAATTCAGTTTGATTTCAAGAATTTGGTGATGGATTTTGTTGTTAATAGGAAAAAGGTATGTATTGAGGGGAACACAGCAATCCACCTTGTAGTAGATGCAGGGTAAACAAGTGGAAAGTTCTCTAAGTCAGATGGTAGTTAAAATCTCCTCAATGGCATTGTGCGTATGCCCAACTACTTTAATGCAGATGTCTAGGTAAAAACACAATCTAAAACTGCAATCCAAACACGCCTTAAAGAATTTACTTCAGTATTTGACACACCTAAGGAGCTTCCACCTAACAGAGCTCATGACCATACCATTCCTCTACTGCCAAACATTTCACCTATCAACATTAGGCCTTATAAGCATCCACCTAACCAGAAGGATGTTATTGAGCTTATGGTAAAGGAGTTGTTGGAAGCTAGAGTTATCAAAAATAGCCAAAGTTCTTTTTCCTCGCCCATTGTAATGGTTAAAAAGAAGGATGGAACTTGGAGGATGTGTGTGGATTACAGGATGCTTAATAAGTACACTATTAAGGACAAGTTTCCAATTCCAGTGATTGAGGAGTTGTTGGATGAACTTCATAGAGCCAAGGTGTTTTCTAAACTTAATTTGAGGTCAGGATACCATCAGATAAGGATGAATAAGGATGATATACACAAGACTGCATTTAGAACTCATGAAGGACACTATGAGTTCCGTGTAATGCCCTTTGGCCTGACCAATGCACCATTTATATTTCAATCCCTTATGAATACTATCTTCAAGCATTATTTGAGGAAATTTATGCTAGTCTTATTTGATGACATCTTGGTGTATAACAAAATTAAAGAAGAGCATTAGGAACATTTGAGAACAGTCTTGGAAACAATGTTGCAGCATACCTTGTTTGCCAAAGGAAGCAAGTGTACCTTTGCAGCTAATCAAGTGGAATACTTGGGACATATTATCAATGCTAAGGGGTATCTACTGATCCAACAAAGATTCAAGCTATGAAAAGTTGGCCCATTCCTCAAACAGTTAAGCAATTAAGGGGATTCTTGGGTTTGACTAGATACTACAAGAAGTTTATCAAAAATTATGCTTGGATTAGCAAACCTCTTACTAATTTGCTCAAAAAAATATGCCTTTGTATGGAACACTAAAGCTCAAGAAGCATTTATGACCCTTAAGCAAGCCATGATCCAAACACCTGATTTTCAAAAGAATTTTGTGGTGGAAACAGAAGCTTCTGGTTAGAGCAGTGCTACAACAAGGGGGCATCTTATTGCTTACCTTAGCAAAACACTGCCACCTAAGCATCAAGCATTGTCTACGTATGAGAAAGAGTTCTTGGCAGTCTTGATGGCATTGGAAAAATGGAAAGGCTATTTGTTGGACAGACATTTCAAAATTAAAACAGATCATTTTAGCCTCAAGTACCTACTCAACCAAAGACTGACTACTCCTTTCCAAACCAAGTGGTTACCCAAGTTGCTTGGTTTTAACTATGAGATCTCCTATAACAAAGGCATTGAGAACATAGTTGCTGATGCACTTTCTAGACTCAATAGTGACAGTGAATTGAATGTTATGGTGTTATCTACTGTTACTAGTGATTTGTTGCAAAAGATTAAGTCAAGCTATGGTTAAGACATTTCCATGCAGAAGATAATCCAACAATTGATGGAAGGAACTTCTACAAATAACAAGTATAAGTGGGAAGGGAATGTATTGAAAAGAAAAGGAAAATTGGTAGTGGGAATTGATGAGCAATTAAGGGCTACTATTGTGCAACACTATCATGCTGATGTAGTTGGAGGACACTCAGGAATAAATGTTACTGACCACAAGGTAAAGTCTTTGTTTTATTGGAAAGGTTTGCACAAAACAGTCAAAAAGTGTGTTAGGGAATGTGATGTTTGTCAAAGAAACAAGATTGATTTGGCTACATACCCTGGACTAATGCAACCTCTACCAATTCCTGAGAGAATTTGGAGTGACATCTCTATGGATTTCATTGTGGGCCTACCAAAGTCTCAGGGAAAGACTGTTATTTTTGTGGTTGTTGACGAATTGAGCAAGTATGCTCACTTTGTGGCAATGAGTCATCCCTACACTGCTAGTTCTGTAGCTCAAGCATTCCTGGATTCAGTTTATAATATGGGCTACCTGATTCCATTGTTAGTGATAGAGACAGTGTGTTCCTGAGTCATTTTTTGCATTCATTGTTTAAGATTCTTAAGTTGGAATTAAAGATGTCTACTGCTTATCATCCCCAAACAGATGGACAGACAGAAGTGGTTAATACGTGCTTGGAATGTTATTTGAGATGTATGACAGGAGAAAGACCAAAAGAGTGGGTACAATGGTTACCTTTAGCTGAGTATTGGTATAACACAAATAAGCATTCTTCTATCAGTGTCCCACCCTATGAAGCTGTCTATGGCCAAACACCCCCATTGCATAATCCCTATGTGGCTCGAGAGAGTGAAGTGGAAACTGTGGATAGGAGCTTGCAGGCAAAAGAGAGTGCAATTGGAATGTTAAAGTTTCACATCAAAAGGGTTCAAGACAGATTGAAAAAATATGCTGATTTAAAGAGAAGTGAAAGGGAGTTTGAGGTAGGCATGTGGGACTATCTCAAGCTTCAACCTCATAGACAAGTAACAATTAGACAAGAGACTCAGAATATGTAACAACCCAAGTTTCAGGTCAACGTTTATCCCGAGTTAAGATAATTATTTTTGCTACGTAAATAATTATAGTCGCTTATGCTATGTAAGGTTTTATGAGAATTTTCATTTATAGGGTAATTTCATGCCGTGATTTAATTTCTATTTGTTTTTAGCGTCTAAGAAAGACAAAAAAATATATTTTATTTTGTTGCCCCGAGAGCGTAAATATGTTATTTTTACATTTTACGGCGTTTCCCCTGAGTTTTTGTAAAAACCGTGTTTAAAAGTCATGTTTTACGAGGTTTAATGATTTATTAAACGTTTTAAAGTAAAATTAGTGGGACGGATTTAAAATATTTATAAACGTGGTGTGACCCGAGTCTTTGGCCGATTTTATTTATAAAAGAAATGTATTATACTAGTTTTAAAAAAGATTAAGGATGGAGGGACCTAAATTGTCAAAATGCCAAAGATGTTTTCTATATAAAGCACACACACACATGACTTCTTTTACAAAAATTAAACTCACTCCTCCTCCTCCTTTCTTTTTGTTCGCCGGCCACTACAAGAAAACCACCACCACCACTTTATTTCTGACATGCAAAACGATCTACCTATATATTATTAATCCTTGTATAGAGGCCTATGTTTTCCACTAATAAAAACCCACATGCACTAAGTATTGAAGAAGTTGAATTTTTGGTGCGTTCTTGCTAGGTTCGAGTATAAGGGGGTGTTTAGATTAGTTAGATTGTTGTTATTTTAGTGTTGGTTGCTTGAAAAAGGTTTGGTTGTTGGTCTTTGGGTTGCGTCCGATTTTAGAAGCCAAGGGGAAGCCATATTTTGATTTTCTTGATAGCATTGTAAGCTTCTAGTTATGTTTCTTGTTTGATTAAAGTGATATATTGCGTTTATGATTATTGCTAGATGATTCAAGTGCGGAAATTATTGAAAATGTATTTAGTTGTTGACTAAATTTTGACGGTTTTGGTATAATTACATAGACTAGTTAAGCGTATTTTGATAGTCGGATTATGTCAAAAATGTCATTTTCATAGGTTTTGGGTTGACCATGTTTGACCAGAAAGTTTGACTTGACCGTAGCGAGTCGAGAAATTTTTGAAAGTTATTTTGATAATGTTAAGTGATAGTGTTCGCCCTAAGCTTCGTTTTGCTAGGTGGATCATCACGTAACTCTTGATAACGAACGTTTTACGACCTAGTCAAGTTTGGGTAATTTTGGGGTAAAAAGTCAACTACGAAGTTTGACTTTTGAAAGTCAAACTTGCGTAAATATTTGAATAAAGTCTATAATGAGCAAAGAGTTCGTAATGTTAGTTAATTTGTAACGAAATATGAAGTTCGTATTATATTATAATCGATTATATTTTTGATTCGATTTAGAATGTAGGAAACTAGAAATATATATAGGGCAAAGTAATACAAAAAGAACTCTGTTCGATTTTTTAGTCTATCTATAGAGGAGATCATATGAAAAATGTAACCATCCGCCGGGAGTTTCGGGTTTAATACCGATATTTTTGCAACAAATCTAATAAATCTAAGTGTAGTGCTTGGGGTCTTGA
>BQNB010149445.1:0-16167 GCA_026074375.1 Tanacetum coccineum | reverse complement strand
CGGCAAGGCCTAAAGGGGGAAAGGTGAAAACAAACTCTCAGCAACAATGCAAGCTTCACCAAATATAGAGTACTTAATACGTGAGACGGGAGTTCTCTCGTTCGTAGCTTATTCTACTTTCTTGATCCCACTTGCGACTAAACTTTTGAGCTGATTGGGTTGGTGTTCAGTGTTTGGTCTTTTCCCATGCTTTCCGTTGGTCAACAACCAACAAAAGTGCTCGTTTAGTTTTTCACTACTCCTACAGAAAGGCCTCTCTTTCTGTCTGGAGGGAATTCCACAAAACAAGAGTTTCCTGTCATTTGAACAAAACAAAGGAACGGGGGACTCATCAATCCAACCATGAGTCACAAATTGGAAGAAATCAAACTTAACCCAAGTTTCTTCGGCTCCATAAACTGTCAGAACCCACAGATCCAGATTCGTATGAGTACCCCAAGAATCACAAATAAGACACAAAGACTCTCCCAAGGGCGCCAGTCTGAAATCCCTATAATCATCTTAAGAAATCGAATAATATTCGGGAAACAAAAGTTTAACATACGTCTCCTTTGCCAAATCAAGAGCAACTATCCTCTCGGGGTACTCATAAGTCACACAATGGAAAGCCCCATTTAAAAAAAATCCTACCAGAATTCAATAAAAACTTAAAAGGAGATTTACCTATACACTTCCACTTTTGGGTTTTCAAAGAGTATAGGTAGACTTTGTTAGTAGTGGTGGAAGCTATTTCAACAATTTTGTAATCTTCGGTAGACTCATCATATCCGAAAGAATACCATCTGGCCTTACGCTGACTGTTTATCGTACGAAAAGCTAACACATTGCATATTCTAGTAGCAGGGTTATATATAAACAATCCATTCTCAGCAAAGACACACATTAATCCATGACAAGACCCAATTATCATTAAACATTGAGACTGATTACATCAGCAGCAGCAACACATTTATCAAATAACACATCATCAAGAGGAAAGCTGATGAGATCGTTTGCTTGTTTACAAGTGTTCCATACAAGTCTATCATGTTCTATGTTGGTAGAAGATAAAGTATAATGTTTTTTGATAAAATCAGGGTCGGAAATTAAAGAGTACCGATCTTTACAAACACTCTTATATCGTCATTATTAGATTCCTAAGATAGATTATAATTGACGGATGCATGCTTAATGACACATTCAGTAATTGTGACAGGTTTACTGAATAACCTTTAGGAAGAAGTCCCGCCTAAACCTTGTGAATGATATAAGCACCAACATAGTAAAACAATCACTGCGCTCTAGACAAAACCTGCATTTAATTGGATTAATCATGGTTAGCACAGTTTCCTTAAAATAGGCTTGATCGCTCTTATATCATTTGTTAATTATCTTGCGTGTGTTAGAGTGGAGAAAGTAGGTTAAGTCACCACCAAAACCGGTGCCAGTCTCTCAGACTGAAAGCCCCTTCAACCATTAGAATTAGGAGTAGGCTTGACATAGGTTCAACATAGATTAGAACTAACGTAAGATAACTAAAATACTAGTAGAATTCGGAATTAACGTTCTCTCTCTTAGTGATCGACACCCTACTTACCAACGAAGCTACAACCCTAACCCTAATAACCTAATGGACCTTAAACCCACAAACGAGCTTGGGCTTATTTATTGGCTAATAATCCTTCGTAGTCCGAGCGGTGAAATCGCGAAATCTCGAGACTGAAAAAGAAAACACGAAACATTAAAGCTAATTAAAAACTAATTTGCAGCAAGGAGTCTTCATATCGTACAAGTAGCAACAGAAGCGTCACACACGAACACAAGTAGTTGTTGAAGAAATCTGCCGAACAAATCTTCAGACTTGAAAGTCACAACTTGGTAAATCTGGATAAACCAAAGTAATTTGTCTCATACGGGATAACCCAAAGTTTCTTTTTTTTCGAATAACCCAAAGTATCCTTTTTTTTATATGAGATAACCCAAAGTATCCCGGACCAGGATAAACAAAAATATCCTAACAATCGTGTTGATCTGTGACCTATCACAAATCACCAACACAATGAAAATAAACAGACGATCGGGTGGATTTGTGACCTAGCACAAATCACCAACACAAATATAAATATACACACAATCGTGTGGATTTATGACCTAGCACAAATCACCAACACGAATAAAAATAAACATACGATCCTGTGGATCTATGATCTAGCACAAATCACCAACACAAATAAAATTAAACATAACTAATGATAGATAGACCGGATGACTTAAATTTGATGATTGAACACTTCTTAGCCCCACCACTTCTCGGCATAGGTACTACCATTCGTCTCATCAAGAAGCGTAGATGTTTCGTTGTAGGCCCACATGTGTGGCTGATGTTTTGTCATATGATGACAAAGGAACAAAAGAAGATAACGTTTAATTATTGTATTTAGATCGGCAGTAACAAAAAAAAAATTAAAGTTAGGGTTTTTGGCGAGGATAGGTTTGATAATCGAGATGGTTAGGGTTTGACGGGTGGTTGAGGGGAGGCGGCTCAACCTAGCCACCTAGGTCTGAGGACAAACCCGCTCCTATACCATGTTAGACATTGCCGAACTACATATCTTCTGGAAGAAATGCATACCCTATATAACGAATGTCTGCATATGCCAATTTCAAATTGGTAAATTTTGTTTTCGACGTGGCCTGTACTTGTTCACCATGCATGGCGCGTGTAACATGATGGATGGGGTGGTTATTACTATTTTTTTTGTGGGTGATTATAATTAACACCAAACAACATAGTCGTAAGGTTTTAGTGGTAAGGGTTCAAATCTCATTAGGTGTGTACATTTGAGGGTGGCCACAAATGGTTCAAAAAGGTCTCTGGATTAATTCGTTGAGACCGCATACATCTGAGTCAAAAAGTTCAACCCCTCTAAGTAACCTGAACATGGAAAAGCATATCCGTTTATACATTTTTTGGGCAATTATATTATATACTCTAAGAGGAATGAGCATTAGCTAGCTGGGTTGACTTTCTTGCCGTGGGGTGCAAGGAAATATTAATTTATTAATAAACCAAGCTCAATGCTGTTTCTTGATCCTAAACAATAGCTAGGGATCTCTCTCTCTCTCATTCTCATAAAAACATTCGGCAGCAAACTTGTATTCTCAATATCTCATTGATAAACACAGTTTTCCAAAATCGCGGTTAGTGTGATCAACCTATATATAAGATCTCAAAGAAAGAAGCATTATATTATATGTTACATACATAAATAATGATCTCAAAGAAAGAAGCATTATATTATATATTACTAGTCAATTAATCCATGTTTATATACTACTCGATCATACTAGATTGTGTCAAGCCAACTAGAGAAATCTTGGACTATTAGAAGGGGCCAACTTATGCAAGATTTGGATCTTTTGAAAAAGAATATCAAACGTATGGAGCGGGAACTTGAAAAAATTTCTTCATTGAGGAAGAAAGCCTATAAATGTGCTTACAAACATGGAGAGCAACAAAATGAGGTGGTATATTATCTTCCCTAAACTAGTTTTCATTTGTAACATATCTAGTGGATGATAAATTTTTTGGGAATAATTTCACCAAAATGTATCTAACTTCTCATTTTTTATAGTTAGGTGTAACTAATTAATATTCCAAGAAGATCTATGTAGCATACTTTTAAATTTCAATCTTTTTGGTGTATCGTATGATTAGTGTTGTGTATTATTTGTCCGATTTACTCCTCTTCCGGTTAAATTTGCGTATAAATTACGGGTTTAATCGTCAAATAATACACACCAACTTATCACATGATACATCAAGAAGACCGAATCCAGAATATGTTACATAGATCTAGAAAAAAAAAATATTGGCTACACATAATTATAAAAGTGACAAGTAAGATACATTTTCATGCTATTAGCCCTAAAAAATATTTATGGTAACCATGTTAACTAATCTTTGATGTACATATTCAGAAATCAAGTTATACCGAGTACCAATGGCTTATAACATACGTGAAAGAACTAGCACGAAGAGGGGATACTGATGAACTGATGAAAGTTTGTCATATGCAGCTTTTTGAAGGTTGCAGCAAATTCTGATTTATAATCACCAAATTAAATAAACGTTTACATGTATGTTTAAGTGTTTTTCACTGTAATTCGGCTAAATATAAAGCTATGCTTTTGATTTATTGTTCCTTTTAAAAAAAAAATTGAACATGATTTTATTACTAGGCGGTTAATGAAATCGAGTACTGAAACAAGTGCAAACAACTAATGAGACATAGCTAGCAAGTATTTTAACTCTTCGTTCGCACATTATTAATTTGAAACTTAAGTATTGATGATGTTAGGTTTATTTTACTGATTGAAACGGAGCAAACTGCAAATTTTAAGTGTTGCAGGATGAACATTAGAAGAAGAATCTGATGTTGAACAGTTTGATTGTTACCATTTGACAATTGTTGTAACTTCATCTTTTAATGTTTTATAAGTTTGGTTTATTATAATTTTGGTATAATATAATGTTTTATAAGCAAAGAGTATATTACTACATGTTACATGCACAAGCACTAAAACCAATCAAATTTTTTGAGCTGTGAAAGGGATTAGGAAAAGCCAAAAAGATTATTTCCCCATACTAATATGGACATATAAAAAAGATTATTAACCATGACTTGACAAACTTCAGTTGGTACATCAAGTATTATTAACCACTTACTTAGTTATATAAAGACAGCTAAAAATTAAAGTATATATTGTGTATTAAATATGTTTAGATGAACATATGTTTACAACTTTTATGAATCTAAAACTCGACAACCTTCCATCTACATGAGAATAAGAGATCTTGGGAGATATAGTATGTATAAGGAACATGTTGTCGATGGGGTCAAATTGATAAATTAAAAACTGTTAAATAAGGTGAAGATTGCAATTTTGTGTAAGAATGTTTGTGACACATCGTAAAATTTATATTTCTCTTTTTCATTAAGTAAGATTATGTACCGCGAAATTTGCAAAATTTACCGTTAATCTCAAAAGAAAGTTATTCTATGAAAGACATTCATTACTTCGTGTTATAGAAAGTCTTAATAGCACACAAATATCACCATTATTGCTTTTGTGTCTAAAAGGATATTTTAGAACTTGTAGCGATAAAACCATACTTATTTCACACTTCGTGAGCGAAGTCTCTTCTATTTATATTATTTGAATGAAACCGCAGAGCTCGAATGACATACCCAGGGCCCATGTAAGATGCAATGTTTTCCTTTATAATGATTCTATCTATGGTATCTCTCTCTTCCTATGTCGTTGTCTAACTTTTATTATGTACCCATGACACCGTTATAGCTTTTGGCATTTTTTAGCTTGGGTTTTGGTTTGTGTTTTAACACGTGTGTCAGGGTGTTTATTGTGAAAAATATGTTTTTTTAAACTGACAGTTATAAAATCAAATATTGTTTATGATAAAAACTACCAGCATGTAGAGGTACTTAAATACGTGCCCCATCATGTCTTTCTTTTAAAAACTTTCATAATGATACTCCCAACTCTTATTAAAAATTTCAAATAAGTCCTAAGAACGGACTATATTCCATAATAGTTCCATGGCAGTACCTATGATGATCATTAGTATCATGAAACAACAGCATTATCATATCTCCTTAATAGTATATGCCATATGAGACCACCTCACATGCAATTGAAAAATTCTGAGTAATCTAGCGAAGCATTTTGTGTATAAATGAGAACCATGCATGTACACTTCTAGCATAACTAAACCTTGAAAACAAGAAGTAAACAATAGGTTGGAGTGTAGGGGTTTTTCGTTAGATTCACGAGCTAGAGACGTCGGGTTTTTCTATAAAGGGTAGAAGCAATGGAAGGTTCGAGCTTTCTCTGGCACAAATACTACCTTTATCATTCGACTAGCGAACTTAGGACCTCGGTGAGTCACCCTCTTAGTTTAACTATGTCTTTTTCCCTTGTAGGGCCTAAATTACGACCAAAACCAAAAGCACGTCCAAGTCTTGGCAAGCTACGCCCGAAAGCATCGGGTGTTTGCATGGGTTTCCAGTACACGACGTAGAACCCTGCAGGGGTTGTTTGTACGTGACGCTTGCTAGACTTTGTCCGGTACCATGCATATAAATAACGACGTTTAGTTAAAATTTGGTAAAAAAGTATCATCCTGCGTATGAAAACAAATCCGAACCAAGGCCCCCCCCCCCCCCGAATGGGCCATTAATCGTGAAAATCGTTCATTGTTATACTCCGTTGGCTCACTGGGCGACTAATAAAGCACTTGGATTACGCGTGAAAATGTCTGTATAGCTTCTTATGTTGTGACTTGACATCTATAATACATGGGAGTGCCCACCTAGTAAACCCCCATGGACAAACCACAAGCGATTCATTTGCTCGTTGTTCCGGTACTTCACGACCCTGGGATAAAGACTAGCTAATCTGTGATCGTTGGTTTGGGCCCAGACCTCGTAAACATGGAAACCATGAGGCTACCCCGTTGTACTCCAAAACGTGACGCCTGTAGGTTGCTGCCACTGTTGAAAACCTGGGTTGCGCGTGCAGGCAGCTGCCACTGTTGCAGTTCATGGTGGCCTGCGGGAATAACGCACCACTACATTAGTCTCGCCTGTTTACCCACCTCGTGAATAACCGTATAACATAGTACCATGCAGGGAATTAACTAGAACAAACCTAGCTAGGATATACTTTATCCAGTGCGTTGCGAGGAGGAAAGAAGAGAGGAAGCCACAACAGTGGCTATCAACCCACTGTTGGGAGCTCGACAGAAAAACAGAAAAAGGGAAGCAGGTGTAGGCCATGTGGGTTTTGTATTGCATAGAAATAATGCATATGATACCTTCTACCACTTGCATGTAAATTACCTTATTAAATTTAGACGTAAAGAAGTTTTAGAATGCATGCCTTCGAGTTTTTGGGTCGTTCTATGTCAAAACTCAAACGAAGTTGGTAAACTCTGTAACGAAACAAGATTAAACTCGAAAAGTTAGAGAATTTATAAACCACGTATTTTTTTGATAAACTAGGAATAATAACAACAAAAATTGAATTTAGAAATGTATAAACGAATTTGACACGGTCTATATAATTTGACACCAAAAATATTTTAAAACATATTCGGGTGTTTAAAACGTAAGTTTACAAAATAAAAAGTGAGAAAATTAAAATGGTGAAAAGTTAAATATTCGATAAATACTATTTTAAAAAATTTGGGGATTTCATGTGATAATATGGGAACTACAGGGATTAATTGTGTAATTTACTAAATGTAAAAAATAAAGGAACTAAAACTTGCTATTTTGAAATTTAAGAATATTAGGTATAAATAAATCATTTTTATAAATTATTTAAACAGGACAAACAAACCGTAAAATGTAAAAATGACGAGAATACGAATTAATTAATGTTAACTCATAAACAACAAGTGCCCTCAATGACCCATTTGCATAAGTCATTTCATACATTAAGTCTTTAGAATGTAAACTCAGATGTATCATAATTACTTAGGTGTTTGACTGAATCATTATTGAAGTGCATTAATCAATTCCAGACGATTATCTGGCAAGGTGAGTTTCCATAGCCCCTACTCTTCTGTGAACACAAGTACAATTATACATTACTGATTGGTCTAAGTCCCGATTTAACCCAAGTTGTTATTTGCCCGATGAACCGTTAATTACTTGTAAGCGCGAATGTTATGGATAGATCTAACGGGATTGACGTCCCTATTCGACTTGGACTGACATTAGTCAAGCGAATACAGTTTCATTTGTGTCAGATTACGGGTGTCCCGGGTTAGACACCTGCAAGGGCATTCATTATTGTTGGTATATGTTAACGCTTCGGTGTCATGAGCTTAGATGATAGTAATGCAATTTATATGACTTTGTATCTGTTATATTGTCATATGTAGATAAAATCTTGTGGTTCATAAACATTAAACATTTCTGCTTAAACCAAACCTATGAACTCACCAAATTTATGTTGACACTTTAGCAATATTTTTCTTAGGTATTAAGAACGAAGATGATATGTGAAGTCTCATGCATTGCAGTCATTTCCAGTTATTAAAGATCATTTGTACTACTTAAAAACGATGTCGTATTACTTATTTTTATGCTTCCGCAGAATGTTTAAACTATTTATTATTTCCTAATACAAGTGATCGATTTTCTTAAATGTCCTATATAGAGGTCGTTCTGTATTGCTTAGAAGCATGATATTCATGAAGTCATACGCCCTCGGATGCCATTATACTCTGATATTTTGAGGGTGTGACAGATTGGTATCAGAGCTCTGAGTTATAGAGAACTAGGTTGCATTAGGTAGCACTAGACTATAACTACTTATATGCTTAACATGATTATTATGCTTCTGTTGTCTGTCATTGTTGGTAACTCAATATGGGGTACATAGGAAGCAACAATCAAAGGAGTACATATATATTAAAATGGAATACATGTGAAATAGACATATATGAGATATATATACGTAATATGGGTTACATGTGTATTAAACAAACTTAACTATGCGTATTTTGAAATATACCTATATCCTTATTTCATATTTTCTTGTCTCAGTGACATGTCGAACTCAGATGAATTGAGACACACCGATAACACTACCCTGATACCTCCTAGACTCCCCGATACACTCCCCCAGGTGTATCACATGAGACGTCCTACTCTCGGTTTACTTATTTTGCCATATGTATCACCATTTCCCCCAACTATCAGACGTACCGATAGCATATCTGTTTTACCTAACATTGAGCCAAATCTTACTGAACGTGCCAGAATTTCTGCTATTAACCTTGATGATTATCAACTTGATCCTGTTACTCCACCACCCTCACCTTCATCCCCATTCTCGATGGCTGCTTACCAGCGGATGATTGCTGAAACGGACCCCACCCAGAGAGAAGAAGCTCTAACTGCCTACGCGACAGAAACTGGTCAGAGTTCGGTGCCTGTTCCTGAGACAGTCTTGACCGTATGCACGACGCGCCTTAGAGGACAGTTGCATACCATTCTCGAGGACATGGACCGTTACCCAAATGCCTGTTTGGAGGAGTTAGAAGCCTTCCTGACACTGTGGGATGTGAAGCCCCGAGTTGAGGAAAGTTCGTTAGAGACACTATCTATGGACGAACTGATTACTCAGCTTAGACAAATGTGTGAGGATGCGGAGGATCGTACTGGTAATGCTCAGGAGGAAGCACGACAGAAAAGGAAGGAGGCACTCGAGGAAGTGGTCTAGCGAATCTACCGTAACAACAACTAGTTTTATTTCTGTCTTTTGTACAACCACTAAGCTATGGGTTTGTCACGGCTAGTGAACTCTTGTATTCCCTTACTCTTCGAAATAAGTATCGTGTTTGCGAATAATAACAGTATTGATTTCAAAAGACATACCATTTGTAGTACCGTGACTATTTTTATACATATAATTTTCAAACATGTCATAACTGTCATTTCCATTGTCCCTCTTATAGAAAATGGCACCCGGACGACGCCCAACTGTCCGCCGAAACCCTCCAGTCAACCGTTTGACCAACTGAAACAATGTGGACATCAACAGTGGCATTGACACTCAGATGCTCAACCAGCTCATTGCCACAAGAGTAGCTGAAGCACTCGCAGCTGCCGCTGTGACTCATGCTGCGAGCACTCAAGAAGAGACCAACCTAGGATCCAACTCTTCCCAGAATAAGGCATGCAACTACAAGGAATTCCGTGCAGTCGTGCATGAAGACTTCCGTGGTACTGAAGGTGTTGTAGGCTTAACCTGATGGTTTGAGAAACTAGAATCTCAATTTGGGATTAACAACGTTGCAGAAGGCGACAGAGTCAAATTTTATTCTAGCACACTGCTAGATGGTGCTTTAACTTGGTGGAACATGTATGTTCGTTCTGTTACTCTTGATACCGCTCATGCAACACCTTGGAGTGATTTCAAGGCTCACGTATTTATAGCCGTATAAATATTCGTATGACATGAGCACTGGTATGCGTGTGTAAGCACTAGTCAAATTTATATATATATAGTATTAATCCCGTGAAAATTCTTTCCAAATTACTTCTCAAACAAGAGAAATAAAAGGATAAAATCTCACTTAAGAAAACACAATATGTATATTTTTAACCGGGAAGTATTTCTTCTCGGGTCGTATCCCAACGAAGTCGTGAATTGATATTCGGGAATAATTCGGATTCGAGTCAAGAATGAATAAAGGATTTTTGAATTTTGAATGACACTACGAATATAATAGCACAATTAAACTATAAAACGATTAACTAGCACGAAATTTTAACACACGAAAATCAAAAACGGGTAACCTTATACTATTGAAAAAGTACAAAACAGACCCTACGATTTGCTTATTATTGGCTTATTTAAAAAGTGAAAATTAGCAAAAACTGAAATTTTAACACACGAAAATCAAAAATGTGAGCTAAAACTGAAATTTAAAATCTAAGGCACTAATTTTAACAAATTTTGTACCTAAAAATTACAAATTTAAAAAGAAAATTTTAGGAAAAAAATTAGAATTTTTTAACTATTTTTGAATTTTATATGAATTTCTAAAGAAAAATGAATTACTAAAAATACACTTTTTTTAAAAATTAAAACTAAAATTCTATTTTTATTTTTCAAAAATACTAGAATGAAAAAAAAAATTATTACAAAAAGAATTATATTTTTCCAACTATTTTTCTATTTTCTATGAATTTTTTAAGAAAAAGAAATTACTAAAAATTTATTTTAATTCCTAGAAAATACAAATTTAACTGGAAAAATAAAGAAAAGTGTTTTTTAACAACTAAAAAGGTGCAGAAAACTAATGAAATAAAAATGCCCAAATTTTATAAACCAATTGAACTCTAATTTTGCCAATTAAAACCTAAAACCTAATTTTATTAAACTAATTTCAAAAATATTAAAAACTATTTTATTTAACTAAAAAGACAGGGTAGAAATTGTAAAGAATGAAAGCAGAGGGTAGGCGGGGTAATTAACTAGAATTTACACTATAGTGAAAACGGGTAACCTTATACTATTGAAAAAGTACAAAACAGACCCTACGATTTGCTTATTATTGGCTTATTTAAAAAGTGAAAATTAGCAAAAACTTAAAACTACAAAGTTGGACTTGAGCTTATATACTACAACTTTAATAAAAGCACTATGAACTTTTATCCACTAGATAAGCTAAAAATTAAGCTTTTTAATCTGTACAACAGAAACTAAGGTTTTGCTTTTGAAAATCTAACTTTTTAAACTTTTGCTTATTACTAGCTTATTTCTCAAGGAAAATGAAAACCAAAAGAAGCTACATGAAGATTATTATGTGTACTAAAGATGTCTAAAAAGGAATAAGCTACAAGTGAACAAGATTATCAAGAAATTTGCTATTGAAAAGCTAAGGTTCAAGCTTAATTCTGATATTAAGCAAATCCTAATAAGCTATCTAACTCAAATATAGATTCTAGAAACTGAAAATTTGGAAATAAGCTATCCTATAAACTTTGAACAAACCTAGATAAAAGGCTTTTTGAAATAACAACTAGAAATGAAGAATCTAAAAGTTATAAGCTAGTACTCTAACTGTTGCTATACCACTTTTGAAAGAACCTAAAAGCTAATCCAAAGCTTATAAGTGAAAGTTAAAAGTTGAATTTTAAAGAGCTAATAGAGTACTCCTTAAATGCTTAAAACTAAATTCTAACTCCCAACTTCAAATGCTACAAAGTATCTAGAAAGTAGATGAGCAACAACAGTATTAACTGAATAAGTACTGTTGTTGCTGATCTATTTGGTAGAACATCAAGTGCAGGCCAAAATTCTTAACTAAAAACTCATGAAATCACTCACTTAGTGTTACTAAACCTACATTTACCAAACTAGAACTCTTAAATCCTGTGAATCACTTAGCTCTTAAAACTACTTTTCACTAAAAAGTGTCCTGGTGCTAGAATCAACTTTTTAAGCTCTAAATTTTGAAATTTCACAAACTAACTTTTAAAATCTATTTAAAACTTGATAATATGACTTAACTCAACTAACTCATGTAAATTTACCAACTAAGTTTGACTTTAAGAGTCAAAAACAACTTAATCCAAACACTACTTATTCTAAACTGTCTCAACTAATTTCTATTTAAAATCTATTTTAAAGCTAAAACTTCTAAATCCTTATATCTACTCAGTATTTAACTAAACTAATTAAGCTATTTAAGCTCTAAAATCTAAAGCTTATTAAGAAAAATAAGCTAGTTTATCACCTAGGCTCTTTCCTACTTATTATGACAGAATTGAAAGGAATTAGACCTTAATAGATTCTAACTACAACAACTTAAGACATTTGCAACTTTAAACTAACTAAACTGTATTTAGACAAGTTTAAGCATAAAAATAGACAATGAAATAAGCTAATGAAATAAGCTATCAAATGCTATAATGAAATTTAAAAGGTGAAACCTGTGAATTTGTAGTCTCAGAGCTAGCAACTCTTGTTGAGTGAGTGACTTTCAAATCAAAACCTATATGGCTACCTTAGCCTCTAAACCAGCAAGATATAAGCTTAATAAGCTAAAATTAGCTTATCACTCCTTAATGCTTCTAAATCAATCTAATTGCACTCAAATGAACAAAATTTGAACAATAAGAGACAAATTCAGTATTTAAAAGCTTTTTAGCAATATTAGAACAATTTTGAAAACTAGAGAAAACAAAATAAGCTATAATGAGCTTATTACAAGCTTATTGACTAAAAACAGCTTATAACATGATTACTTGAAAACAAACACCACTCAACTTTTTATTTGCTTTTAACAACAAACTAGTACAAGAAATGAAGCAAGAATTACAACTGAATTGAAAGTTTAAAAGGCTTAAGTTACAAAATGAATTGTACACGTAAGCTAAAAAGGAAAAATTACAAAGAAAACTAAAAGTTTAACTAACTCACTAACTACTCCTTCTGAATGAAAAAGCTTCTATTTATAGGAATAAAATGAAAAGAGAATGAGAACTTTTATCCTTCATAGCCGTTGATCATTTCTTTCTTTGAATCTTAACCGTTGATGATGATTGATGATGTGTTCAGACCAATAAGATGCTGCCACGTGCACAAAATGATGTGGAGATGGGTTAATACGAGGTATATTAAAGTAGGGAGAACGGGAGAAGAGATTTGTAAAGTTGGGTTTTGTTTCGGGTTTTGGGCGGGAAACTTGGTTGGAAGGTTGTTAGGGGAAAACGCACCCGCGTATGAATTTGAATCTTTGGTCTAATTGCACAAACAGTCCTTGTGTTTTCTCTTCAAAATGTAGAATAAAATAACTTTCAGAATTGACAATTCTAGCCCTTGTGGTTTTCAAAACAGGAAATAGGCTTTATTTTGGGCTTTTGTTATATGAATAGGGTAGAAAAATGGCCCAAGGGTATTTTAGTCTTTTCATCTTTCATTGTAAGGGCAAAATGGTATTTTTCCTTTGTCCTTTTGTCCTTTTCTTTACTTTCTTGTCTTTTCTCGACCACGGTCTTGATCCGGCTTTGATATCTTTTCTCATGATCACTTGTCTCTTCATTTCCTGCCGGTTTTGGTTTGTTTTTGCTCTTTTTGACTTTAAAATCCTTTCCTGCACATTATGACACAAAAGCACACATATTTCCATCTTTTGGCATATTTTTTTGGCTTTTATTGGCAAAATCCTGGGTATTTTATGTATACAATTTAACACTTATCAAAATTCCCCAAACTAAAGGATTGCCGTGTCCTCACGCAATTTTATTAAGTGTACACTTTGTAAACTAACAAGTTTCCAAAATGCCCTTGTTTTCACCTTTTATGAATCACCTTTTTAAACATCTTAAGCTTTTTCTCAACATTTTATCTCATGGAAACACATTAATGGCAATCATTGCAATTTTGCAACTTTTAGGCTCATTGAAATAGGCTACTCCCGATTAATAGAGCACAAAAGAGGAAAATTCGTCTTCCCTGACTTTTCACTAGACTAAACAAAGCTATTAAACAAGATCATTGTCAATATAAGTCCAAATGGTTAAGCTCTTATACTTACAACTTGTGAACTTTTCACTCCCAAGAATAAATTAATGATTAAGATGTGTGCACTCTTTTCAACTTAACCATAGATCAATTTATCTTTATAGTTGAAATCCATCTAAGCTTTACACTTAAGCCTTGTGAGCTTAAATGTTAATAACATAGATAAACCTCAACTCAAAGCTAAAAGAAATTGGGAAACAAAATTTATAACTTGATTTTAGAAAATGAAATTTTTACCATTCTTTTATTTTCAATATACTATAAATTATTATTTTTTTGCAATAGGAATGTTGTTCTTAGTTCGAACCCCTACTTAGGCCTTTCTCCCAAATAGGATATCGCATCAACAACCGGTGTTCTTAGTTCGAACCCCCACTCCGCTACTAACGTTTGTGGGTTATCGCGACAACACCTTCTTCCTACAAAGCCTAGAATCCAAAGTCCCTTAGTTGCAATCACCACCTAGGCCGCGCTCCCTAGTGATGAATGCCTACGAACCTTGATTCCACGTACATAGTCTTAATCCTTAGTTGCGACCCCATCCGAGTCTCACTCTCAACATGGATACGCCAACGATTAAAACTATATATAGCTTTTATTATTCTATTTTTGCGAATGCTTCATTGGCACGAAAAATAATGCTTTTGCATTAGAAATGCTTCATTGGCATTCTTTTTATAATTATATTTTTGGTGAATGGAAAAATTTCACTTTAGAAAATCAACTTATAAATTTGAAACCAAAAATCTTACTTACATAATAGATGAATTACTTTCCAAAATGTAAGACTTTTTCTAAAGACATTGGTTGACTTAGTTAAATTAAAAAGAGCACGTATGATTAGGTGTGTTAAGAGCTTGTGGGAGTAAAAAGACACAAATCATTCATATAAGCTTTAGGTTTTCCAAATAAACCTTGCTTAAGCAAATACACTTATATTTAACTACATCATCTCTTGTTCTTCACATTTTTAAAATCCAATGCAATAGGATTTGTGAAAGCTTAGCCCCACAAAAGGTAGGTTAAAGAACTAGCTAGGGCATTTTCACCCGGTCAAGTCAAAATTAACTCCTATTTCTCACCAACGGATTACCAAAAAGTGGTGTTTTTCCCCAAACTAAGCTTCTATTGCAAGCAAAAATTTAAAAATTTCCACTTTTTTCACAAAAAGGTAATTCAAAAAGGTTCAAACAAGGTTGCGTGAAGTGCAAGTCAATATCGAAGATATCCTTCCCCAAACTAAAACGAAACATTGTCCTCAATGTTTGAAAAATAAGGGTCAAAAGGAATCTTAAACAAAAATTCTAAGGTCATGCCAAAAGAATAGATGTTAGTTCGATAAAGACAAGGATATGAGATTTCCCACTTTATGAAGAGAAGATTGGAGACCATCAATGGAAATTGTGGGCATTGCTTTGTTCTTCCACAATTTTGAACCATGAATCCTCCAAAATCCGGAAAACCTAGACAAACAAGCACAAACAACCAACAAGAACGAAAGAGAACAAGCCTCCTCTCATCATTTTCATTGTTAGCTCATAAACGACTTAAAACGGCTTAGTTTTTGTTCACCGAGTACAAGCTATACTCGTCCCCGAATTGATTTGTCCTTGGGGAAGCAAAGAAAAGAAGATAAAAAGATAAGCATGGGGTGCCTCCCACGAAGCGCTTGTTTATTAACGAGTCACTAAGCTTGACTCACCATCACAAGGTACATCATGGAGGATAAAAGTGAGGGTGAAGAAATTCCGAAGGACGGATCCTTCCCCAAACTAGAGAATTAGTACGGATGAAAGGTGAGACAATTGAGGATGGGTCAAAAATCTTAAGAGTTAAAGAACTCTTCCTTGTAAGCACATTATCAAAAATACCCGGTTTAAAAACTTTATCTTCACTCCCCGTGGAGTAAGATGCGGGTAAAACCTCGGGATAGGTGACAAATGGTAAAAATGTTCGTATTGTGAAAACGTTTAAATCATTGTTTTCTCCCTTATTAAGCAAAACATCATTTTCACCTCCTCCCGGGTCAAAGGTTTCATCATCATTAGAAAGATT
>BQNB010149444.1:1972-16167 GCA_026074375.1 Tanacetum coccineum | reverse complement strand
CTTTCAAAATTATGTGCTTAACAAACTCTCACTCCAAGTTTTCACTCTATTCTATAATTGAGGGGGAGTATAATAATATGATTCATTCTGCATGCTCTTCTGTTCTCCCAAGACTTAGTTTGGCTCATGTGAATTCCGAACATTAACTTGTTTTTAATTCACTAATGTTCAAAAATTGTAAACACATATGCAATTTTTGAAGGGGAGAATAGTGAATAAAATGTGATCAATACAGATTAATAACAGATACGATCTTCAATCTATAAGTGCATTCCTAAACCTCGCATGTGCAAAACACTTTCATAATATGGTGCATACGTGTAAAGGGAGCTTTTTGGTAACTCTGGAAACCCTCAATGTGTCTTAAATGATTTCTCTGACACGTTGATTGATTTTTTATCAAATGGTTTTATGAATCTTTATGGCAATATCCTAAAGACCGACCTACTGCTGTCTTTCAAGGAGTTATAAGGCGGTTAAGGTTAGGTATATTCGTTCCATGATCCAGCCAGAACCGGAGGGATCTACCCAGGAACACTCCATTAGATAGAGTAGAAGTCCTAGGTATGATTGGAAAAAGGAGTAAAGAGAGATCTAGAAGAATGTTATCCAAGGCATGAGTTATCACCAGAACAAACCCAACATGGTGATAATGAGGACCGCGTTGGTTTAACATTGAAGGGAGTTGAAGAATGGAAAAAGAATTGAATGGATAAAGGGTGTAAGAAAAGATAGCCCCTTCCATAACAAACGTAGGCGATCTCGGGGTCATGGGCCATTAATCTATCCGGTAATCACAAAGATGTTCGGGATACTTTGAAGGGACCAAGTCATCATGGCCCAGTGATGCAATGCACAACCCTCCCTAGCATCAGAATCTCTCTCAAAAGATTAGGTTTCATTTCTCACGGAGTGTCATACTCATGTCGATCGGCTTTATCATGCGAGATCGTTGCTATTGAAAAGGTGCAGTCCGCTCAGCCTCCGATTGACCAAATAACAAATGTTGCACTATCTAGAGTCTAGAGCCAATCGAGATCCAACAAATAATACTCACTAGGACACAAATTCCAAATATACAAATTGTTGTATACATCATTATACATCATTTGGGGTATCTTAAGTACTACGCATTATCCTTGTGATAATTGCCAGAACATCAGAGTGTTACTTTTAGTATTCACAGTGAAGATGGAAATCCTTCCTTGAGCCAACATAAACAGATCTTGGTAGGGGGCCTTGAGAGAATTCTATATGAATCAAACTTGTGTTCAACTGAAAGAAAGATGGTGAGATTCTACATGAATCAACTTGTTCCAGTAATATGAAATTGGACGACTCAATCAGAAAGATAGTAACTATATGATTCACTCTTACCGTGTTGTCTGCTTTGAGACGCTTCTGGTAACGAGAACGGCCTTAGATGGCAGAACTCAGCCGAAAACCTGTCCAAGGAGTTTCTCCTTTGATTTCTACATGTCACAGGTAACGCAGTATGTATACTGATTTACGGGGAAACAGTGGGTATTGCAACCTATATTCGACGAAATGACAAAGTCACTTTCGTCAATATATGTTTATCTCTAAACCTTTACTTGCCGGTTTTCCTGACGGGTAGCGGTTTCTTAGGTCCAGTTGTGTCAGATTCTAGACCTCATGCTCAATTACTAAGGATTAATACATGATGAAAGTCAAATATCAAAGTCTTCCGCTATCTGAAGGTTGTACAAGAACTTCAATCATAAGAACATTTTGTATGGTACATGTAAATCTTGCTAAAAGAATGTTGGGGGTGATTGTTCAGCAAGCTTTCAAGATCTTGAAGCTTGAGGGTGGAGACACAAGATCGCAGGCTAGGCATAAAGATTCAAGGATTAAAGAATTATTATCTCAGTAGTCAAGGACAAAATCAGGCCAAAGGGACCACGATATCTGTATCTTGTCAAAGTACTATTCAAGTTAAAGATCAAGATCAAGATCATCAAGCATGCAAAGGAACTTCAAAAGGACATTCCCAGAATACCCAAGGCTCCAAGTCTCAAAGACGTCAACAGAGGATTCTCTCAAATTGAATGACCACCCCTTAGGGGGAGATTGTTAGCCGTGTATTTATTAAAGTGATGGTCATTAAATATTCTCGAGGTGAGCTTGTATAAGTATAAAACGTATAGGTTTTTAGTTTTACCGGGAATTTAGTTTAAGCTTGTTGGGCCTAGTTGTCGGGCTAAGCCCATTATGTTCCTATGAAACCGGGCCAACTCAAAGCCCACAAGAAATTCAGATACTCTCTGTAACTATTTAAAGCCCTCTCCAAGTGTGGAGAGGGTGTTGCTTCTCATTTTTCTTTTGTGAAACAAGTAACCATTTTTCTTTGTTTTTACTTTCTCTCTCTAAAATCTATTTTTCTTATTTTTGTGTTTGAGGTGATGAAATGATATCCTAACAGATTGGTATCAGAGCACTGGCTATAGAGAACTAGGTTGCATTTTTTTTATCCTAGACTATAGTCGTTTTCACAAACATTGCATCACAACAAACATTTTCAAAGTGCATACACGCTACTTGCTTATGTGCTTACGTTACGTGCTGCATTAAGTGCTTACGTGGCATACTTTATATTCAATATATAATATATATGGGGGCTTGCCATTCTATTTCGCGTATATCGTAATTACGGCTTTATTTATATAAGAATTATTATATAAATACCAGAATATTTTAAGACATTGTGAGTTATACAATGGTCTCATTCTACTCGTCAGACATTGTGAGTTATACAATGGTCTCATTCTACTCGTCAGACATTGTGAGTTATACAATGGTCTCATCTTGCTTCTTAGACATTGTGAGTTAAACAATGGTCTTTAAGAATATTATTTTCTTCATAGCGTTATACTATATTGTATTACATGAAGGCCGTTTATAATTTTTTGGTTAATATGGGATTTTGTATAAATCTAAGTACTGCAGTCTTGTATAGGCGGGCTTGTATTAATAGGATGGATTTATCAGGATAATTGCTATGCTTGACCCGGGTCATCGAGACTCTCTACCTGGTTTACTCTAAACTATGTGTACTCTTTCCTATCTTGAACTCTTATGTTGTTCTCGCTGGCAGTTTTCACTTCCAGTTTGAAGACGAATGTTTAAACACCGTCCCTATACTCATTAATGCACAATGCTATCGTTCATTGTCACCTCATCTTGAAGGTTACGAGAGTACGCGTATTGCATCGGGAATTATTAAGTAGGAGGATTTATGATCTGTTTATTTGAAAGGATTGGGACGCCTTTTCAGTTAAATAAATAAATTGTAAATCACCGAACCATAAGTTTATCAATTGATTATTTACATAAATTAGGACGCTTCTTTATGCAAATAATGAATTATAAATGCGTGGGCTTAATGGTATCCGATAGGACACGAGTATGAACCTAAATTCGAAAATCGCCAGAATCTGTTGAAAAGGGTCTAGAAACACAATCGTGTTTTACCACTCGACAGAATCTTAAGGCCTCACTTGGAACTACCTTATCTCATTCTTGAGTTATTACTCTTGCCGTTGCCAACTCCTCGGCAATCTTATGAAAACTGTTCGTGGAACTAACAGACTTGTTACACACTTGAGCTAATGGAGCTGATTTTGAACTAACGACTGAGTACCATAATCCGCCGTCTATCGCATAAGCTCTTCCGCGTGCTTCCTTTCATTTATTGAAACTTTATTATGAGGGATTACTTTTTTTCGGAGGGTTCCTTACCCTCTGCATTCCCAATCAAAGTTTGTTTTGTTATCGTCGTTATGGTTGTTATCGTTGTCCAGGAGTGGTTTCCCAGATTTACGTAAAAACTCAATCAATAACTAGGTGATAAAACCTACCTTGAACAAGATAAGCCTATGTCGATATAGCATTCGGTTGAATTATTCATTGCAGACCAACAGTACACCAAATTAAGTCATGATACTAATTAGTACTGCCAAGTAAGTTGAGTACTTACATCCATAAGCCACGTTGATGTGAATCATCAAACATTACAGATAGCAGAAACGAGACTCTGCCTTGAGACATTTATGACTTTATATAGACATAACCACGCGACTACACTTTCTCCTTTGATGTGTTCACTATTAAGAGGCTTTCTTCATAAAGCGTTTATACCAATTATAAACCTTGAAACGATGTTTCTCTAAGATACCTATTCAAATGGATTGGATATCCTGGTTAACCTAGCCGAAATTTATGGATATTAAGAAATGTCGAAACATTAGATATTGCTGAATAAAGTTATCAGCGCCATGTTCAACTGGTTTAGTAAATCCTAAGTCTTTTCTTAGACACACTAAGCGGATAACACAAATTTAATCTCGGGACGAGATTTCTTTAAGGGGTAGGTACTGTAACATCCGAGAATTTTCGGATTTTTAAGATAACTATTTTATCCCTTCGACTTTTAGGTCTGGCTTGACTTACAAGAACAACCATCTAAATCACGTTTTCACGGCTCAGACCCTAAAGCAATTCGATGTGAAACGATATTCCTGACAACTTTTCAGTTTTGCCCGAGACCTGAAAACGAGCCGAAAAGGGCTAAAACAGCACCGCAAACATTTTTCGAACAATATACGACGCAGACACACAAAAACAATTAAATTGTTTTTGATTATCAGTATTTATTTAATAAAAATATTAAATAAATTGGCCATCATTTTAATTAAAGCGTTGCGGATAACGCGAATACTCGAGTTGAAATCCAATTTTATTTCGAATAAGACGAAACCGGTTCACAAAATGAATAACAGATATTTTATTAAATACTATAAAATATTTATGAAACATTATCAAGTAAATACTCGTTTTTATCAGAAAAATGATTCGGAAAACAATGGCGCAAGTTTCAAAATTGATCCGGACCGTTAGTCGATCAAATGGGTCCCGACCTTTTTATAAAAAACTATAATAAGAATGTTACACTTTAATCCCTCAATTGATTTCATATTGTCGCTTTAAATATAAACTTTTAATATATATTCAAGTTTTATTTACAAAAAGTTTCATTTCCTTTCTCTAACCTACACACACACTCTTAAAAAATCTCTCTTCTCCCTAAGTTGAATTATCCTGGCGGGCCGGCCACACCTACGGCCACCGCCGCCGCGTTGCGCCACCGACGAAAAGTTTTCAGGCGGGGCATTTTTCCGGCGAGTTTCAAGAATGGCTACACTTCACCGGATCTAAACCCAGCCCATCCCCAAACCTCACTCTCGGTCACGGCGCCCGTCACCCACAAGCCTTACATCGACCACAGCTGACACCCTCACGCCCTGTATGCTCGACACCCTCCATCACCAACCGCCATCACAATCAACGGCCAAACACCCCAAAAGGGTGCGAATGTTGGTGGTAAACACCCACGGGGTGCGTTCGTTTTCGGTTCCGTAGAAGCAAACATGGGTCCGTTTAGGGTGTTCGTGGGCTGTGGTGTATCACCTCAACTGGGATGCGTTTGGTTTTTTTTGTTTACCGGCACCAATGGGAACGTTTGGTATTGTGTTTAAAACCTCAAGGGTGCGTGGGGGTGACAGAAATAAGCCCGACCAAGGAGTGTTCGTTTGTTTGGCCACGTTTTATAAAAACAACGAATGGTGGTGTTTGTTTGCTGCGTTACTAGCACCGAACAGGGTGCGTTGGGTTTAAGAATGAGCACCACTGATGCGTTATGGTTTGTTATAGCATGAAATCTGGTGCGTTTGGGGTCCGTGGTCAGCAGCAATGGATGCTGCGATTCGGGTTGATGTTTGGCACCTGGGGTGCGTTTTTTGGGTTCGGACTATAAAAAACATGCCGGGGGAGGGGGTGTGGTCCCGATTGGGTTAACCACACACCGGGTGACTTTCGGTTCGGGTATGGGCAGCAGGGGGACAGTGGGGACGGGTCAGGGATTGTTGTTTGGCTGTCGTGAACCCGCGGGTGTGGGCCAGGCTCGGGACAGCCGGGGGGTCGGGATGGGTGGTTGGTTTAACAGCTTAGGGTATTAGTTTCGATGGGTTATGGTTTGCGTGTGGGCCTGTTTGGTTATAAAACACCATAAGGGGTGCGTGGGTTTTAGCTGTGGAACAGAGAGGTTCGGGTTGTCGGGTGTTGGTTTGCACACAACATGGGGCTGTTTGAGGTAACACTCAAAGGGGTGTTTTTTTTTCGGGGGTTGACAGGAGAAATATAGAAAAGAGGCGTTTTAGTTTGTTTGGTTTGTTTATATAAACCAAACAGGGGCGTTTCGGTTGTCGGGTTTATAACAGCACACTGGAGGGCTGTTTAGGGACAAGGGTCTGTTTGGTTGGGCGTGTAACAGATTTGGGTCCAGTTGGGTGGATTAGCAAGAATAGGACGTGGTTGGTTTTAGCGAACTCAACGAGGAACGGACAAGGGTTTCGTTTGGTTTAATATTTATCAAAGCGGGACAAATAAAAATAACTTATGTTTTAAATAAATATTAAAAATCTGGATAACTATTATTTGGTGGTTTTAAAATGGTTAAATAAATTATAATATTTATTAAGTGAGTAAAGGGATTAACAATAAATATATATTAAAATTTTATGAACATAAAATTTTAACGAGATTTATAATTTATAAATCGGAACAAAAGGGCGGTTAAGGGTTATAAAATATAATATTTATTAGTTTGTGAGATTCGATATAATAACGTGAATATATATGTCATATCTGATAAACGCGGGAGTTGGAAAAATGGAAACGTGGTTGCAATTTACTTGCAATATATATGTTATAACTAGAAAGCGCGTGCTTTTGAAATATTGAAAAACGAATGATTTCAATATATTTTGATTAAAGGGAAGAGTAGAGTTTTAAGGAAACGGAAAACGTTATATAAACGGGAAAGTCATGAAGAAAATTTTATATTATTTCTATATTTATTAAGGGTGTACTTAAAACTTATAATATTTTAGAAACGATAAAAGACATTAAAGTTATATTTTAATTGTATATTAATAATATATACTACATCATACTTGAAACGAACGGAAAAAACTATACTTTTACTGAGATAACCGTTTTTAGTTGACGACTTGTCAAAGAGAAACGAAACATAATTTATAAATACTTTAATTTATATTTTATAATGGTTTGACGGTTCCCAAACATCGGTTTTATTTATTAATATTAAGACATTTGTCTGCTTTTATTCAAAGTCTGTTACCAATTGAATTGCTGTCAAAATATATTAGATTTAAATTATTTATTCACCACATTTTATTAATATTGCAAATTATTATATACTTTACCATAAATCTTTCGGGTTGATCGTTTTTATGATATAAAATTCAAGGTAAGAAATTATATAAGGGTTATTTTCACATGTAATATATAAATTACTATAGATATTACACACTTTTGGGAATATTCTAAAAATTTATTTATTTAAACCAACACCAAACTTTTCAAAGATGAAATCTAATCTTTTATAAACGTGTAGCGTTGACATAACAATTCACCGGGAAACCCAAACACATTATCCTAGGCTAGTGGGACTTAGCCGTTAAGTTAAGCTGCATCTTCACGGTCAGGCAGCTTCGTCTTCCGTTCGTATTGTGCATATTAGATGCCTACCTATCAATCGTTCTTCAAACATCAAGGTGAGTTCATGGCCCCACGTTTTACATGTTTTACATATATTTGGGGGGGTTGAGAGCAGCTTGTTGCAAATTCAATTAAGGTTTGATTTAACTCGTTAAGTTGCTCATTTTCAACTCGTCTGCATACATGTTTACAATAGATTTACACTGGTTGATTAACTGTTTGGTTTACATTTTCTTACTCATTTATATAATCGCGTGAGGAGATACAAATACCTGGTTTAGTTTTTTTTTAAAACGTAAAGCAATGCCTATATTTTATGATATGGATTAGCTCCGTTGTATGTTTTAAAAGTAATTAATGACTGAGGGTGTCGGGTGGGGACATCCGGTGTAGGCACACGTCAAGTAATTCAATGCTGAGGGTGTCCGGGTGGGGACATCCGGTGTAGGCACACGTCAAGTAATTCAATGCTGAGGGTGTCCAGGTGGGGACATCCGGTGTAGGCACACGTCAAGTAATTCAGTGCTGAGGGTGTCCAGGTGGGGACATCCGTTGTAAGCACATGGCCATTGTTTATGTTAGCGACTTAGTTTCATGAACTTAAAGTAATGGTAATCATGGTTTTATACACACTTGAATAAAGTGGAAATACATATTTTGGATAATTGTGATCCAACTTTGACACGTACATTTTAGGACTATTTGGGGATAGAAATGGTCTTGCATATTTTATTGCTATTTGATTTCTAAAAATCATACATACATTTTGGAAGGACATTTAAGGATTTAAATGGTCACACAATTATTTTATGACACTGTAGGGAGACAGTAGTCACTAAACGTTTTTATATGACACTGTAATGATACAGTGGGCAGATACATTTATTGGGACTAACGTTTGTATTTACAGAAACCTATGAACTCACCAACTTTATGTTGACCTTTTTAAGCTCGTTTTTTCAGGGGGAAATTATTATGCTTTTAAATAAAAATATACTCGGATTTCTTGAAGTGCATTGGACGTCTATACATTCAAGCTTTTCATTGTGATGCAATCTATGGACATAATGTATATTAATTCAAAGATTTTGATTAAATCAACGAGATTGTTTTACAAACGACACATTTAGAGGTCGTTCTCTTGTATCTAGCGCTGTGTATTATGAAGTAGCACCCCATGTGGTATTCCGCTGCATTGTTGTATTTTTGGGGGTGTTACACAATGTATTTCTGGTACGTTTTTAGTCATTTAAGTCCGATTTTAGTAGTAAAAGGTATGTGTAATTAAACGCATACCAGCTCCAGATCAAGATCACTAAGCAAGAAGGAACAAGCCCATTACAAACAAGAAAAGACAAAGACCAAATAATACTTTGTATACTAGCTTGAAGGAAAATTTTCTCAAAAGAACTTGGAAGTGCCAATTTATGTTTGTATAAGTCGTAAGAGTAAAAATGATGTCTAAAACACGTGTTTTATATGCTGAAACAACTTTTTAAAGTCCTATGTTCTACAGTTAAGTCACAAAATGATTTTAAACAAAAAATGTGTTTTGGGGTCTCTGGTGGCGGTCCCATAAATGTTAGGGCGGCCCCCAAATATATCTGGGGGCCGTCACCTTAATGGGGGTCATCTGTCTGTTTCAGCAGAATTTCGCAAACTTTAAAAAATCATATAAAATCAACCGTAAGTCCGTAGAAGTCGTGCCACCTGCCATTTTGAAGATAATTGAGTCTACTTTCATTTAAAAGAACTTCCAAGACTTCATTTGAAATTTAAATAAGTCATAAATGCAAAATACTACATAGTGGTCAAAACGTTATGTTTCGTTTTAACGTAAAACTTGTATTTTACATTTTCCTTCGTGGCGGACATTTCTAGTTGATGTGTCTTTGAAAAATAGTGTATTTATCTTTTCAAAATAATGATCTCAATTAATTTTTGAAATGGGGAGGAACTATTTTATTTTCAAATAAAATCAAGCTAAGTATACATTGTTATATCTAATGCACAAAACGACGACGAATATCTTTATGTGCATGCTAAATGATTATGTGTATTTACTTGTATTCTAATTTTGTTAATAGATATTATTAAGTGAGCATTGCTTCTTACATATCTAAACACATATGCCATGTACATTATTTATTTGTTAATAGTTTTCCGGATTATGCCTAATAGGAATTATGCTAGATTTCTTGCGTTAAGGTGCGAAATTGTTTGTGCGTTCCATTTAGGCATAGATAGTAAATCATTTTGAGTCTAGTAACCTTCTTAGGATTTAGAGTTTAATTGTGTGACAAGTTTGTTGGAAAATAATGTCATAAGATCATATGTTAAAACCCGTCACCAAAATATTTCCAACACGTTAACTCTCTTCCAACAAGATGTCTAAATCTTTTCATCGTCTTGCCTTGTTTGACCTTGGGTTGATTAAACAAAAGAAAAGATTATATTAATACATTAGTAATTAAGTAAAAGAAAATGTATTTTTAAACTTTGCTTGTGCTTGCATTGTTCTAACACACACATAATTATATTCTTTTTATAAACATATAATATTTTACAAAAGATGTGTGTTGTATAAAAATGGTTAGAAAAATCATTTATATACTTATAAAATGTCAAAAACTATGCATACTATACATAACAACAAATAGTTTTCCGCACAAGCAAAATATATGACAATCTTGAAGTAAGAAATTAACTTGTCATTATTCATCAACCTCACACTTACAACTAGTCTTAGGATTAATGGAACACACTATGAAAATCTTTATTTGTCTTCTTTTAAAAGAGTGTTCGTGAGGGTCAAGAAAGATTTCGAATATATATCAACTCATTATTCAAACTATGATTGATGTTATTATCGAATCTAATTGACATGTTTTCGAGCATGGACAAGAAATCAGATTCTTATTTGTCTAGCTTTAAGATTATATCAAAATATAACAAGAGATATTATCTTAAACCTACATACTCAATCACACTCGATTGATATGAAAATAACGACATCCCTTTCCAAGACGATAAGAATATGCATCGGATCATAACTCACACTTGTGTAGATGATGTCATATTGAGTCTACTTGTCCAATAGTTATGTTTCAAATATTTGGCAAATATATGCATAAAATACACAATGAAGTAGGATTGATGACTTGAATGATTTGTCCAAAATATTCAAATAATTTACCTTGCAATGCAATTGGTAAAGTCGTCATCTCTGAAATGCCAAACACGAGCAAATGCACAAGATATGTAAGTTTGCTCAAACAATTCAAAAGCACAACTCAAAACTCAAACTATCTTCTCATCAAAACTCTCTCTTACTTTATCAAATAAGCATAATATATCTTCTTCACCAAATGAGAACCCTTTAACCATCTAAGGTTAGGATTAGGAAGAATTGAACATATTCCACAAACCATTTTTGTGCTTTCTTTCAATAAGTGATCGTGAGAGGATTTCGAATATGAAGATGATTACTATTCAAACGATAATCAATCTCATCATTCAATCTAATTACAAAATTAGAATATGAACATGAAATCGAGACTAGGATTTATCTAGATCACGGAAATATCAATCAAATGACCATAGATATTTTTTCGTGTCTACATGTTTAACCATCCTCGGTTATTACATGAAATCACGAAGTCGATTGTAAGACAACAAGATTAGTCATCAAATTGTAACTCACACTTGCAATAAAGATGTCTCATTGAGTCTAAAGTGTTCAAATGTTTGTGTTATTAGCTATGGTCAAATTATACATGCTAAACTTAACACACTCTGAGTAGGATTGACGACTTATAAATTTCCATCAGGAAACTCATAAGTACTCCAACTTGATGAGCAAGACTTGGATGTCATTTCCGAAAAATCAAACCGAGAACCCTTATTACTTATATAAGTTTCTCTTGATAACCTAATATCAACACCATCTCCCAAATAATAGAAAAATGATCCTTCCCCAAATTTGGCACCTCCACGGATCGATGGATCCTTCGTCCTAGATTCATCTTCGATTTAGGTAGATCCGCCCTATGGCATTAGATTTAAACATCTTCCTCTTGTCAATCTCTTGCTTAAAATTCTAACATACATGTAACTAAACTTTAGTTAATCATCATTTATTTCTACAAAGAAACAAACACAAGATCTATTGAGGTAAATAACCTTAATTAGATTTCTTTCATAAAAGACATGCAAATGTGCATTCTTTGAACACTCTCATTGTAAAGCATGACACATTGTCACTTTTAAGCATACTCCTAGGTCCTAGATGAGTCATTCTCTCTTATACCTACAATAACTTGCTTGCTCTCTCATTTAACCTTAGAATTTCACACATCTTAATACTCAAATGATATTTTAAATGTTTTGTGTTGTGTTACACTATTTTTTTACTTGGACAATATGTGCGTTTATATTGCTATATGTGTGTTACTGCGTACTTAATTCATCTTCAGGAAGAGGCGCTCATTATATCTAGGCAGGGCGCTCAATATACCTTTAGGTAGATGCACTCAACACCATTGAGTTCTGTTATGTGATTCGTTATTGTGTGATAATACTAAATGTCGTATATGCATATCTTCTCGCTTTTGTCCTATTTAAACTTTGTTACTTAAACCTACGAGCTCACCAACTTTATGTTGACGTTTTCGAGTATTCATTTTCAGCTAATCAAATTACTGTGCCTAAGGAGGAGTAGAGCCTTATTACATTGCTTAGAGAGACTTAGGACGTAACCCTCATGGGTTACTTACCACTTGTATTTCTTGCATTACTATCTTTATGTTTATGTTGTCTATTTGACTTTATTTCTACTTGTCCCGGGTTGTGGGATTATTATGACTATGTGGCTATGTTGTCGTGGTATTGACTATCTACGATTCAAGTCTCCACTTGTGTCGGGAGTCGTCATGACACGTTTATGTTAATCCTCATTTAGTGAATTCTCTATTATCTTATATCAATGTGTTATGACGATCATGTCCGTTACATCTCATGTTTCCGCCTTAGATGGGGCATGACAGCTTATTGGAAGCCCGTAAAATGGCACCTCCCCCAAGTAAAAATACCCATCCCCTAGTAGAAGATAAATCTCTGACATGATTTATCCAGCTAGCATCAAAATAACCTTCTAACACCGAAAGATATCCTACATATGATAAACCATAATTCATAGTACCCTTCAAGTACTTGATACCTTTTTTATCCATGACAATGATGTCTACTAGGATTACTAGTATACCTGCTCAATCTACCTACTGTATAAGCAATATCAGGTCTAGTGCTCATCATAGTATACATCAAATAGCCAATTTCTTTTGAGATTGTGTAATTACAATCCTTTTATTCTCGCGTTTAATCTTAATACCCAGAATAACGTCTGCTTCTCCTATATCCTTCATGGAAAACTTTGATGATAAAAACTTCTTAGTTTTATCTGCTTGATTTTGATTAGTTCCAAAGATCAACACATCATCAACATATAAACAAATGATAACACCTTTACCAGATTCATCAAATTTGCTATATACAACATTTGTCAGATTGGTTTAGGAGAAAACCATTAGACAACACAACCTCATCAAACTTTCGATGCCACTGTTTAGGTGCTTGTTTCAGCCCATACAATGACTTAACCAGCTTACACACCTTATGCTCATTACAGCTTTAAACTTGTCAATTGTACCATCAACTTTCATCTTCCTTTTGAAGATCCATTTGCAACCTAAAGGTTTGCATCCTGGAAGTAAATCAGATAAGTCCTATGTATTATTTTTCATAATATAACCAATCTCATCATCAACTGCTTCTTTCAAGAAAGCAGCATCTCGAGATTGCATAGCTTCAGGTTTTAGGATCTTCCTCTATATTATAGCAGTAAGAGTATTGAGATCCAACTTGATCTCTTGACCCCTCAACTAAATATAGCTAAAAATCATAACCATATGATTTCGCTTTTCTAACTCTTTTCTCTTTACGAGGTTCAGGAATCTCACTTGGTACATCATCAGAATGATCATCCCTTTGAGATTCATCCGAATTTAGTATAATATCCTTTGGTCTAGGTATTGAAGAGAAATGATTCTCATCAAATATTGTATCTCTCGACTCTATAATTGAGTTAATAGAAACCGAGTTATTAGGTTCAATAACATAAAACCTATATGCCTTGGAATGCTCAGCATATCCAAATCTCACTTGGTACATCATCAGAATGATCATCCCTTTGAGATTCATCCGAATTTGGTATAATATCCTTTTGTCTAGGTATTGAAGAGAAACGATTCTCATAAAATATTGCATCTCTCGACTCTATAATTGAGTTAATAGAAATCGAGTCATTAGGTTCAATAACATAAAACCTATATGCCTTGGAATGCTCAGCATATCCAACAGAGATGCAATCAATACCTTTTTCACCCAAAGTTTTTCTTTTTGAGTCCGAAAGCCTAACAATGGCCCTACAACCCCAAACTCGTAAAAATAACAAGTTGGGTCGTTTCTTATACCAAAGTTCATATGGGGTAGTCTTGTTCCTTTTATTTGAAACCCTATTCAATAAATAGCAAGCC